>HE672064.1:672729-703429 GCA_000313835.2 Heliconius melpomene melpomene
TGATAAATATTTTTGTATTTTCAGTAAGCGTCATGGCTCCTATGTCAAGTGCTGAAATACATAAAAGATATAGAGAACGTCTTAAAAGACCAATCCTATTAAATATGAAGATATGCGGAATAAACACTTACAAAGAATTAAACTTAATTCCAGTGATAACGACTCAAATTTTGATATATTTTAAAGTGGATTTAATTTTATCATTAACTTTGTGATGTCTAACTAGAAATATAAGTTTATTACGTTACTAACTAGCATTATTATATTGTTCATATTGTCAGTTTGTTATGTTTTCTTCTTACATTTATAATCTGTTAATTCAACGATTGAATTCTCATTAAATAAAAAAAACAATATTTTATTTTTAATTTAATTATTCATATAATATCCTTATTTTGTTGTGTATAATGCCTTATGACATCAGTTTCGTAACAAACATTATCAGTGTTGTTACTTATCAGTTACGTTACGAATTCGAAAATGTCCACTTTTCTGATTATGACCCATATATAGTACAATAAATGTACTATATTTAATATATTTTATAAAAGTGTTAGTAAGTTTGACAGAATATGATGGTTATAGGTTCAATCTGCATTCTGATATACTAAGCGCGGTGTTGAATTCCGCTTTAACATGCAACACCCTGAAAAATTGGCCGGTAAACCGGATACAGACTGTCTAAACACTACGTGCTCTCTGCCTCTGCTATATCTGAAAAACTTTAAACTGTTATAGTTAATTCTTTCAATTGACATTTGAGTGCAAGGTTAATTTGACAAAAATATATCTAGTAAAGTTATTGAAGTCCATATGACCATTTAATGTTGAGAAGCTTAAGTAAATAGCAAAGTAAAACATACTAATACCACTTTAGCTCTACAGTATTGCATTCGCAGTACAACTAGTCAAAGGCAAGCAAACTTAGTCTTGGCTTAGATTAACATGCCTCTAATGAATACGATATTAAACCACGAATACTAATAATACGTACAATACAACCGTTTTCATTGTATTTTATTAGTATAAATATAAAAGTTTAGGCCATTGTGGCGCAGTGAGATCACAACTGAGTGATTCAATGGTTATGAGTTCGATGCCCACTCGAGGGAATTAATTATTTTCCCTGTTGTTGAATTGCACCACTCAACATTTTGTATGTGGCTGACATAATATATATGTATGAGAAATCGTTTCGATAAATTTTCATGTACAAGGAATTTTCCATTTCATAATTCACGTAAACTGAGTTTGCGAGTTTTACTATAAAATATTATTTTCTACTAATAGTTATAATAAGATATATTTCAATTCCAAATACTATATTGTCATGAACAAAAGGTTATTTACAACGAAATCCTGTTCGACCAGATAATCGTTAGATTAATGGTTTAAAATGCTTTTATTCTCGAATAGAATAGCATTAAATTACATTATCTGTGGAAATTCGAGCTGAAAAAAATATTTGTTTTTCGTGACCTGTTTCTGGGCCATTGAAGTTTTTAACCCAGCGTTGTTACGTTTTTTTTAACCGACTTCTGTTAGAAAAGGAGGTTATCAATTCGACTGTATATATATATTTTTTTTATTATTTATTTTTATGTTTGTTACCTCAGCTTTTGATTTTTGACTGGACAAATGGACGAATAAATCAATATCACGATGATTTTTATTTAATTGAAAAGGATACACATTCTTTCTTTAATTAAGTACTTTATGTTAAGTAAATTTATTTTTATTTTATTTTTAAGAAATGAAATACACTATTACAATATTATTTTCTTATTATAAGAAAAAAAAACCCTATACATTAGTAATATATAAATATCAGACGCGTGGAATTCCTGAAGGAGAAGTAAATCCTAGTTTACGTGGTCGGCTGGCGCGTGATTGCCGGCGGTTATAAAAATGCCAATAAAGATGGTATTTGTGGTCCAAGACGTGATAACAACGATACATTATGAAAACTAGTGTTATTATTTTATATATATAATTTTTATTATTACTTTTATTTTGTGATAAAGAAACTTTGAAACCATTGAAAAAAAGTTATAAAATATTTAACAGAGTCATCTAATTTTGGTTTTGATATATGTTGTATATATTTTAATTAGATAAGTAACTTGTATATAGATATGTTTGGAATATTAATTATCATCTCATATTAATTTGGAATTCTTCTTCGTTTTTTCTACTCTCGGGGTAGAAATTAGAATAAGGGGATCATTTATTCTTCATTTTTAACTCAGAACTGAATTGCGCGTACAGCGCACACAGTTTATCTTAATTTACAATAACTATATAAAAAATATGATTCAATAAGAAATCGATGTAAGAAAAGCATCAAAAAATAAAATATATATATATTGTTAAAAAGATAATAAAAAAAAATCGCTACTCGCGATATCTTTTACCATTTTTCCAAGATAAGTTAGATCGACATGTTAAACGGCCTCGTGGGCATAGAGGCGAGCATGACTACAATAATAAGATTTATATAAAACTAAACTTGAGACCGTCGTGGCGTAGTGGCAGAGCTTAGAACTGTAAAAGCAACGCTTCGATTCTCATTCGGGGGAATAAATTATTTTCATTTCATCTCTCTGGTAACAAGACGACAAAGCGCAGCGTTGAATTCCGCAATATTGAATGACGGTAATGCATGATGATTGATGATGATTATCATTAAATTACATTTAATTTAAGGATAAGTTTTATTATTAGTCAGTGTATTTAAAGAGAACGTAAATCGTGAATTTGAGATATCCCTCTTTTTCTTAATGGAAAAAGAACATATGGAAATAAAAATAATTCTCCGAACGCGCACCGTCATATTACAGCTCATCCAGCTCATTACAGCTGTTCCACCGAGCTACGAGGTTCTATTTCAGAAGTGCTATATAAAAATATAAATAAATTTTACGACGACATTCAGTAGATACTCTTAACAAGCAACGTTTTCGAAATTTTACACCGTATTATAAATTATAAGGCTCTTTTTTAGAGACGTCGTAAAAAGAAATTTTCTTCAATGTTACTTACTACTTGGGGAAAGGTTTGCCTGTTTATATAACGACCTTTTATAGTTCGGTCGTAATTATTATTACGTTTATAGGCTATTGTTAGAGATTTTTTTACAAATATACGATGTATGACCCGCAATTCTGCTTGTTTCAGCTTCTGATTGTAAGCGCGATGGTTGTACGACGATTTCCATTTGAGGAAAAAAGTGTGTATATATGGACCGTTTATTTTGTAAGTGGTGTAAATCCATTTTTGAGAAAAATGAGCTATCACGTAATTTATGCTTAATTTAATGTAATTTTTTTATATATAACTAGTCCGTGTTTAATTTCTCAAAAAAAACCCATGTTTTGAACAACTTAAAATCGGTCGGCAAATGAAATTGCATAATCATCGACATACTAATCTTTAATTTTCTCGAAACAAAAGAAAATGGACTTACACCACTCTCAAAATAAACGGTCCATATGTAAAATGAGACGAAGGGCGGTGTTGGGTACCGTTACTCAAAACTTTTTTTTTTTAAATTACACCAAAAGCGGTAACGAAGTGTCTTAACGCTAGGTTCAGTCTGCCTACCCCCTATATGTGGCATACGAGTATATGAAGCTATTAAATGTTTGTATGGAGTAAAAAATATAAAATAATGTTATTCTTCCCCTAGGGAATTTCAAAAAGAAAATTCTTAATATTCACCCCAAGCAACTTACATGTGAAATTTCAGCTCAAATTGAATAAAACGAGAGGTTTCTGTTATTTATAAACAAAAGTCCTTTCTAAGTCCATTCTAAAAAATGAAATAAAAAGTATTGAACGTTACAAGCATAAGCTTTTAATCGATTTGTGCGAGCACTCCAATCAACCGTGTTTTTTACGATATCTATGTAGATAATTTAAGCTCAACTGTTAAATTTAATTGTATTGAGAAAACTTTTTTATCGTTTAAAGCTTTTATTTGTTAAGCCCGGGCAGAGAAATAAAATAAGTATACATTATAATGTATGAAAATAACCTTTACAGGAGCACCTGTCGTGCTCGGGGACACAAGCGTGCGACTGTAAGCGCAATAGGTTTGGGCTTGATTCCCATTCGGGGGAATGAAATATTTAATATTTCTCTTTCCTCGCTCTGGTAAGAAGGTAAAGCGCCTCGGCGGAAAGTGGAGAAAGTCCAGCTTAATTACTCTGCTGTATTTACAGTAAAGTTATTTATATTTTCATACCTATATACAGTCACAAATTTCATTATTCCATTAGGAGTTTTTGTTTGAAATGTCAGGACGTTCTCGCTTACATTATGAATTAGGAGAAGGGTCAACTTGACAATTGTACGTTGTTTAGCGTACTGGTACATATTTAATCTTGGCGTAAAGAACAAAGGGGTGAGTATTAGATTGAATATTGTAATAAAGAAACCTTGCGGGCCTTTTGTTTATACGTTTTTGTGGACAAGCTATGTTAATTCCTTTGGGATTATACTAAGAAATGTGGATAGTGTTTGTTATGTTAGACTATTTTAACTATTACGGCTTGGTACTAGTGAATATAGTGTTAAAAATATATTTTAAATATTTATTTGAAGGCTACCACCATGATGGTGGTGTGGTACAGCGTCTCAGTGTACGCTTAATGTGGTTATGGATTCGATATCCACTTGAATTTATAAATTATCCTCATTAATTTCATACAAAATGCAATAACAACCTTCTTTATCTTTTGATTGCTTTGATGAAGAAGTTTGAATTTTTGTGTGCTCTAAAAGTATGTAGACCTTAATTTGATATTAATTTCAGCTTGACACCTCCAAGCGATCAAAGGATCCTATGAGGCTTCGGTTTTTTCCTTCTTGAAGTACGGAAATCTAAAAATACGATATATATATCTATTCAATATATTTACCTACACCTGTAATATTATTTAGAAGTCGACTTTACTTACCTTATCCAATATTTACCCAAACGCGTGTAAATCCTTGCCTACATGGCTAATGATGTAAATTCACGAACAAATGGGCTCTTTGTCTTTTGGTTGCCGTGGCGCACGAGCACAAGAGCGCCACTGTAAATGTGACGGTTCCGGGTTCGATTTCCCCTCGGGTGAATCAAATATAAAGCGTGAAGGTGAAAAATTATTGATATTGTCACGCAGTTGTAAAGTTTCTGAGTGAATTTCACGCAAGGACTGTTATTCTGATTCCCACGTGAGGGAATATCTATATAGAAAAACACATATTGCCCGTAAAATAAGCTGAATGGAAGAAAAAACAGTGAAATATTTTTTTAGAGCCGACATACAATTTGCGAAATCATTTATGACGACGATGTCGTTTTAAATAAATGTGAATAAATAATGTTAGACATAATAATAAATATATCTTGCCTCTTTTATTAGTTTATAGACAAGTGTCAATATCGTTGCTAATAGTTCTGAACTGAACTGCTACGCGAATCATTGATTTGGAATGCTCTCGCGTTGCCAGGCAACGCTTTGATGGCCCTCCAGTGTGAAATTTCACGCTTAGCGAGTACCAATCTAATGTAGTCGATTGCCAAAAACGTATGAGATATCTCGAATATTAGTGCTGGTACACTATGTCGATAGTATAGACATAACGAAGAAATGAAAATACTTAATAATTAATTTCCTCAAATAGGAATAGAACCCACTCTTATCTCGTTTAAATAGTATTTATTATATATGTCAATTTTAAATAGTGTAATTATATTTATTGTACTAATTGGCCCGTGCGGGGCTACGCCCGCTTGAAATAGAAATATTAATAAAGAAATTGAAAACTAAAGATTCAGTCAATTCAGTAAAATAGTTGTATAAAATAACTGTTACGGCAATTAGCAAATTTGTCGAACTAAGTACTTACATTGTAAGTACTTAAATTGACATAACTTTTTTATTTATGAACGATTGTAATAAAATAAATTCTATATGTTTCCCAAAATCCAATAGTGAAAACCGCATCTAAATCGGTTAAGCCGCTTCTGAGAAAAGCGATAACAAACGCATAGACAAACAGACAAAGAAATAAAAATTTTAAAATCATTGTTTTGGGTTCTATTAGGTTAATAAAGGTTCCCAATAACATTTTTTTTAAATATCTTCCAAGTACAGACACCGACCCTCTTACGATTTTATTAGATTGTGAAAAACAATATATTGACTATGGCATAATTTATCACTGGATTCTCTCCCCATACCTGTAAGATTCAAGAGGCACGTGAATGTTGATTCCATTTTAATTATATCATAATGTAATCCTTCATTTGACTTTCACAAGTAAAATACGCTTTATATTAATTATTATTATAACTGAAACTCGTATTTTGTAAGGGCTATTAACAAATTAATTATTTGAAGCGTTAATACAATTTTGATGAAATAATTTTAATAGGTTAATGAATATAATTTTACTAGATTTTGTTTTGAACATACTATTTGAAAAGTTGATGTATTTTTTTAATTTGATAGAGCTTATTTAGTGATATATCACTATTTGTTTTTTAAAGGAGACAAAGTGTCTAATAATAAGCGATTTAATCATAAATAAAGTGAAATTTGCAATTCATTATGTAGGTAACTAAATAAATAATCTTTAACTTGATTTTAAATTGTAAAAGGTGTATTTAAAACTGCATTACATAAACTATTATCATCATATAAACTTAAAAGCTTTCTTCTAAATAAGGTAGGCAGAAGAAAGAAATATAATATATTTCTAAGATACACATTGTCCCCCACTTTTCACATAATTTTCGAGCTATTATTCTCTGTCAGAGTATGGAAAATACTTAATTCCTGACTAATCTTCCGAATGGGGACTGATAATATTTAAATTATTATAAAATCATAGTTTAAAGCCAGACTGTGCCACAAAGTCCTGAGATATTAAAGAAATATTATTATACATACACGGATGTGTGTATAAATTGGAACTTTAAGTAAACTTGCTATCCAAAATTGATCTAAGATTGCACTTCCGTTTCGCCTCTAGAAACTCCAAATCAAATTATATAGAGTAATTACATTAATAGGAGCAAGGCAAGAGAGTCAGTTAATTCGTTGATCAGTTCGTGACGATGTAGTCTTCAATTTGATTAACATAGCTTGTAATTAATCAATGTGATTGTATATAATTAATAGCATAGAGAAAGATTTTAATTTCTTTTGAACCCAGTACGTCATGGAAATATGGCCTTCAAAATAAAAAAAAAAAGAAATTTTACAATAGTAGTCTGGTTTAATGTAGTAGATGAAAATAAAAATATATTCATAGCTATTAATTTTGAAAATGTTGATAGAGGTACAAATCACGTGTGTATAGTGCTTAGCTAAAATATATGTATTTATATTTTGTATATTGATATGAAAAGTGATAATTAAAGCATTTTGTAAATGTTTGTCAAGAATATATCAGTAATTCATATCTTTTACAAAAAATATTGTATTTTGGTGTACCCTAATGTACTCCACCATTTTGTCCAGGCAGCCATGTTAGATTTATAACGACACAGATTATGCTTATTTCGTCAATATTTAACAGATTATGTAAAATTAAAAACAATAAAAAAAATATGTAGAATTTTTCAAAATGAAAAAAAAAAACTTAAGTAATTTATCTATATGATCTTTCGTTGATAGAAAATGTGGCATATAATCGAACGTAATTAAATAGACCCTTATTTCTACCTGCTAGATTAATGCTCCATACATTTATCACTCGTGTCTTAAGTGTTCTAGAGCTCGAGATTAAAACGTCGAAACGTATATAAAATATATTGACAGCACGTCTAGTATAAAGATTAGATTTTTAAGGACATGTTTTCATAATATCCTGGATTCAATTTCCGGTAAGGTCAAAAGGGTTGGTTATGTAGTCCTAAAGTCTACTTATACGATGTCGTTTTTTTTTTCAAGTATATTGGAATATTTACAACATGCTTGATAATAGGAATTTTTTCTGGGAATATGGTATTTTGAAATATTGCTAAATATTTAATTTAACCTACGACTGTAAAAGTGATGGGTGTGGGCTGAATTTCCACTAAGGGGAATAAGACATTGTATGTTATTTCTATTTCTTCGCTCTGGCAAAACACATTGTTGAGTTCTACTACTGAACACGCAATGCCTTGAAAATTCGGCTTTAATGCTTGTACCTTCACAGGAAAATAAGAAAATTATCAGTAATGAAATTTAATGAAATTTCATTACTGATAATTTTCAGGTAATGAAATTTCTAAAGCAAAATTGACCATTAAGGTCAATCGGAAACATATAAACAATGTTTTCGATACATCTAAATAAATGTTCATTAAAAATTGGCTTACAATTTTATTTTCAATATTCTTTACAAATATTGATGATTCAGATTTAATGAAATACAAGTGCCATACTCCATTGACGGAATAAATAAAGGACCTCATTATGCTAAGTGTTGTTGGAACTCTGATTTCCGATAAGGCATGTTTCGGGTGACAAATGATAAATTGGATGATAACTGAGGGACGACACAGAAGTAACTAGATTTGTTATTATAATTGATTGTGTAACTTTATTTACAACTTTGTATGAAAAATATTTGACTATAAACGCGACAGGTTCTGGGTTCTATTCCAACTCGAGGAAATATTAATATTTTCATTTACTCGCTTTGCTGACGAGGTAACGCGTTTACGCCACTCAACACGGAATTCCCCCATAATTCGCGGAAAGTGGGGAATGGAAGTGTATTAATGAAAATAGAGTGTCTGATCACTAGGTTCCCGGGATCCCTTTCCCTGTAAAGTTAAAATATACAGCATTGTGGAGAAATATCTAATATTTTTCTTAAAAAATGGAAACAGGTTCAAATTCTTTAAGCGTGGGCTTGAAAATGCTTTAATATACCTATATTTAATTTTCAAGTATATACATATTATAGTGTAAGACAGAAAAGATTAAATATAAGTAGAGGCTAATGCTTGAAAAAGTTGAAAAATATGAGATAATATATTGATTTTATTCATAGAATTTACATATTAATAATAACTTTATAAAGCAGTATACATATGTAGGTGCTGTGTGTGTATTGTTATTTTAACTTTATCTAAAACTAGCGACCCCCTTGCGGCTTCGCCCGCTTTTACTACTGGATTATTCATATAATGTATGTTTGCAAAGCACTTAAGATAATGTGAAAATTAATTAAACTCTAATGCAACCCGCATTTTCGTAGTTCCAATAAGGATTTTCCAATTGTTTTACTCGGCAAGGATTTTTTAGTAGGAATCGTAATTTTAAATCTGTGCTACTAATATTTTCAAGTACTTATTAAAATATATTTAAATGACTATTTTTAAACGGAAGAAATTATAAACAAAAGCCTTCATACTAATAACTATTATAAAAAATATGAAACCAAATATATCGCGCTGAAATAATACATTCAACTCCAATCATCCAATACGTGCAAACGCATCTAAATTTTCGTTGCTATGCCTCTATAGCGGGCGGGTTTTTTTTTTCGAGCTTGTGGTTAATGCTGAAGAGGGTATTCTGTCCCTGATGAAAAGCAAACACTACGTGGCTGCCTGTGAGGAAAATTTAATAGAATGCATGGGCCGGGAATCGAACCCGGGCCGCCCGCGTGGTTGGCGAGCATTCTACCACGGAACCACCGATGACTGCTCATGACGCGCTTGTATAAGCAAAACGTTGCGAGGCGCGTTTCGCAGCAAGGATGTTTTGATATTGTAACAATTTCTAAAGTACTTATTAAAATGAAAAAACAGTAAAAGACAGTTTTGATCTACATTAAATGGCCAACGTAACTAATTTACTTATTTATATGCTGCGAGTAAGGGATAAGTGAAACTTGACTCGATACAATTGATGTGTGAACGGCGTGATGTGTCAATAATTAAATGCGTTTTTCTCTAAAACTATTCGCAAGTTCGAAATAGTGTAAAAAGCAAATTTTATCTTCGTTTAACGTAGAAAATTAATAAAGTATTTTAAAGGATAAGGATTAATACCATTATGGAAAAATATCCCTCACAATAAAAAATATATTGAAATTACTATTTTTAGACAGAAATATGATCACTACACGTTATCCTTAAAAGATAAAAATATGCTCTCGCGGACTTTTTTGTAGATCTTATAAAGAGGAACAATACTCCAGTACATTATTTTCATGTAGTACTTACCATTAAAGCAGCGCATGCGCGAAAGTGTCTCAATGGGTAGGACTTTAGACACATTTATCGTATTTATGTTAATTTACATAAGAATGTACAAATAATAAACTATATATAAACCTTCCCTGAGAAATACTCGACCTAATGGTGAAAACCGCATAAAAATCCGTTGGGTGGTTTAGAAGAAGAAGAGTTAGAAAGTTCAGACAGACACGAAAAGCGACTTTGTTTTATAAGATATAGGATACAGCCTTTGATATGCAAATAGGGCTATAAAATATTCATTTACTTCATGAAGCTAGTTTTTTCTATCTATTGGCTTGAAAAACAAACAAACTACGAAATATTTTGTTTGATTAGTTAAAAATCTTTTCGATGAACACTTTTTGGCTCATTTCTGCCTCCTTTTTGGCTGGCTCTCCTACACTCTATGGTCTAGACACTAAGTTTTTTCTATTTATCTGTTTGCTAGCTTCATACTAAATCCCTCATATAGCCTAGAAGGAAGTGGGAACCGGGAAGTCTAGAGTTAAGCCAATCCGTTCCTATCAAGAATTTGGCTCATTTTGGCTCAAATTCTGGGAACTCAACGCCATGCTTTACCTCATTACTAAAGCGAGAAAATGAATATATTGAATATTTCATTTCTTCGAGAAGGAGTCGAACCCCACACGCGTTTACAGTCACACGATTGTGCCCCTGTGCCACGACTAGCTAAACTATGTAGATTAAAGCGTGAACCTTATTTATATACCTGTTAGGTACACCTAACTACTGTTTGTTAAATTTAATTTCGATATTCCACACATGCACGAGCATGATAAATAATGGCGATTACTATGAGCTTGGACCAAGATACGACATATAATAATGTAGGTCATTCATTACTATAATACTAGAGCAGAATTGAGTGCCGTTATATTGAATGAAATTTTATAATAATATTTTTAAGTAAAGTATATAAATAAGTGGCTAATTTCAGACAAGTGGCAGTTGATTCAAATTTCGCTTGTATTCTATATTTTTTTTCATTTGCATTTGTTGTTGAGTGGCGAAACTCAACGCCACGGCTTAGCTCGTTTTTTTTTTCAGATGAAAATATTAAATATTTTACAGCGAGGATATAAAATATTTCATTTTCTCGAGTGGCAATCGAACCCAAAAATTGTCGCGTTGTTTTTTTTATCGCTCGTAGCCGAGCGCTACGTCTGGCCTCTTATTAATAATTCTTTTAGTTATTAAAAAAGTTTCGTGTAAGTATTTATAATATTAGCTTTTAGAAATAACTAAGAGTTGTCTATTATATACAACACTAGCGGACCCGGACGCGGCTACGCCTGCTTGAAATATAAGAATATAATTTCTATAGAAATATAATTTTAATCTAGATGAAATGCTAAAAGTGACTATTATATTTATTTTCATAAGGATGAATATCAAAATGACGCGGTAACGAACGCGGTCGCGTAGCGACGACGGTTCTTATTAACATGGCAGAATAAATTGCATGTCAAATTAGAAAGTATTTTAATTTATTAGTACATATGTGTAATGTAATGTTATATAGCCTATAGCACTTCTGAAGAATGCAGCTTTCATACAAAACATAAACATAGTAAATCGATCCAGTAGATCCAGAGATCTTAGCGTTCAAACAAACAAACAAACAAACTCTTCCGCTTTATTATATTAGTATAGATTCTTCATTTATGAAACTATTAGCGTCATGTAATATAACCTACAGCCCACCTCGACAAATGGATTATTTTCCAGTTTGAAGATTTCCTGGGATTAGTGAAATCAACCAAACAAATACTTCATGTTAGGGATGAGTTCGATATATCAAAACGTAACTTAAAACCGTTATGTTAAGAAAAACATAACGTATCGATACATGTTTTTAGAAAACCGTTTTTACAGAAACTTAAAACTCAACATAGCTGTGATCTGAACAAAACCGTAATAACGCAAAACTTCTGAAATGTCAAACGATTTTATATCGAAACTAACTTCCTCTCTTTCTAAGTAACTTATTCCGAACGGGCGTAAATGACATAAGGCGAATATCTGATGAACTGATATTCGTTACCTCTCTTTCTATCGGTATATTCTTCACGGGTGTAAAAGAAATGAAGCGAATATCCGATAGCTAACTAACTAGCAGATTCATGTTTTGGCGGTTTTCTTAGTTAGTTACTAGTTCTTCGTTATGAAATCGAACTACTAAATAAATGAATAAGGTTGAAATTTGGATTTAAAATTTGATTTTGTATTTTAACATTATTTCAATTTAATTACTAAATATTGTTTTTTTAACTTATGTTTATTGTTTATAAATATTTTTTTATGTAATACTAATTAAATATATTTATTATTATATTATAATTTTATACTTATGATTGCGATATCTGAAAACCGTTTTTGATATCCATATATCGGTTTCATAACCGTTAACGGAAAAAAACGATAACGCCCATCTCTACTTCATGTTTATAATGTTAGTATAAACATAGGCATAGTCAAATGAAGAAATTGTTTTATTCAATTAATTATTTTCAAATGATGTAAATTATTTTAACTATAACAATATTTTTAAGAAAAAAATGACTAAAAAAAAAATATAAGCCTTGTTTTTGTGATTAAAATTAATTATAATGGAAGCTTATTTCGAAATTTATAATATTAAAGGTATATTAAAATATTTCGCTTTAAATAAACACTTAACCCTAGTTTGATTGCTTGTACTAAATTTACATTTTAAGACGAACAAATTTGTTTAAGAAATTGAATTTTAACAAAGTAAATGTACCTACTAAAATGTGAAAATAAGTAGTAAACGAAAACTATTAAAACAATTACATTTTTTCCAAAATTCCAAGAAAAGTGGAGGGATTCTTGGGGACCATTTGAGTGACAAGTGCTTTAATGGGAAAAAAAAATCTTAACACTAGATCCCCAGGTTTGGTCTGCAACAGGCACATAGCATCCTGTTGCAGACACCCTATAGCGTGATTCTAAAAAAATTACAGCTTAATATCATTTATCTTTTTTACTCTGTCTACTCTGTTGTGGGGGATAAATCGTGAATAGTTAGGGGTTTATTAACAGTGGAAAGAAAAAAAAATCAAAACTGTCTTGAATAGTATTCCGTTTTTAGTGTTCCGTACCTCAAAAGGAAAAAAACGGAATCCTTATAGAATCACTTTGTTTGTCTGTCCGTCTATCAAGACCATTTATCTCAAGATCGCGTGGAGGATACATATCATACGAGCATCTTTTCCTTTTCATCGATACAAAAAAAAAAAGAATAATACGCTGTTTTACTTAGTAGAATTTGGTTAAATTAAGAAATAAATGATTCCATTATGTAATTTCAGAAAATTGGCCCAATTGTAGTGTTTGTTTGTACAGTACCTTTTAACCTAATTGGTTATTTTTTGAGTAACAAGGTTGGCTCTCGGAAAGGTTGACTATTTAAATAGAATATACTATAATAAACAAGAGAAAAAGATATGACGAGTAGGGGTATAAAACGATAATATATTTATTTATATAACTGATATCACATAATTATATATTTTTGTATAATGATACTATTTATTAATTACTAAATTTCCATGGCACAATATCAAAATACTCCTGAAATCTACCTCGCTTTAGTAACGAGGCCCAGCGCGGTATTAGGTTCAGCCATTCAACATGCAATGTCTCAAGTCTCAATAATTGAGAAGTGTAAGTGGCGCACGCATCTTAATAGGAACGGAGTGTTTTAACACTAGATTCCCTCTGTTTACACTGTTCTGTGCCAACAGCGAGAAGCCAAACAAATAACTAATTAGTAGGTATTAATAAGAAAATCTCATATTTTCAACGGAATAAAGGCATTAACAAATAACATCTTGTTTAATATCTATAAGTAGTTAACGAGTGTTCCGTTACGGCGCGCCCCTGTATCCGATGTCCGATGATGTGAGGGGAGTGGGATGTTATTTTAACGAACCGTCCGTGTTGTTGTGTGGTGACAGCTATAATGGCTAACGCTTTACGGGAATGCTTTTAACTTCTGAGAAATAATTTCTATTGGTTTCTATGCTTTTTTATTTTTTTTTTGGGAGATATTAAATTTCACTTCCGCTTTTTGAGGGCTGAATCTAAGGAAGTTATTATAAGAGATTATAAGTTAGGTATATATTTGAATTACTCGTATATTTAAATTTTCTCTCTTTTCCTTCTCAACACGTAATGTGTCGAAAAATAAACTGAACAATGGAAATGCCCTCCGCCTACGCGAAAAGATGTATACCTATAGATATTGTTAGTAGTGAAGTGTGAGTTTTTTTAGTTATTATGGCATATTTTTATAATATGAGTTTTATTTTCTAATTTAAGTGCATTATTTTTTAATTTAAATTAAAATTATAGTAAGTACACCATTAGGAATAATGTTGCTAGAAATTCCTTTTCTAAAAGACAGCAATTGAAAATACAACATTGAATTATTTTTATAAAAATTAAAAATATATAACTCTACTTTCTTTTACTTATGAAATCCTATATCTTATAAAACAAAGTCGCTTTTCGTGTCTGTCTGAACTTTCTAACTCTTCTTCTTCTAAACCACCCAACAGATTTTTATGCGGTTTTCACCATTAGGTCGAGTATCTCTCAGGGAAGGTTTATATATAGTTTATTATTTGTACATTCTTATGTAAATTAACATAAATACGATAAATGTGTCTAAAGTCCTACCCATTGAGACACTTTCGCGCATGCGCTGCTTTAATGGTAAGTACTACATGAAAATAATGTACTGGAGTATTGTTTCTCTTAATGAGATCTACAAAAAAGTCCGCGACGGCATATTTTTAACTTTTAAGGATAACGTGTAGTGATCATATTTCTGTCTAAAAATAGTAATTTCAATATATTTTTATTGTGAGGGATATTTTTCCATAATGGTATTAATCCTTATCCTTTAAAATACTTTATTAATTTTCTACGTTAAACGAAGATAAAATTTGCTTTTTACACTATTTCGAAATTGCGAATAATTTTACAGAAAAACGCATTTAATTGTTGACACATCCCGCCGTTGACACATCAGCTGTATGTTACTCAAGTTTCACTTATCCCTTACTCTCAGCATATAAATAAGTATATTAGTTACGTTGGCCATTTAATGTAGATCAAAACTGTCTTTTACTGTTTTTCATTTTAATTAGTACTTTAGAAGTTATTACAATATCAAAAAATCCTTGCTGCGACGCGGGCGGCCCGGGTTCAATTCCCGGCCGATCATTCTATTTAATTTTCCTCACAGGCAGCTACGTAATGCTTGCTTTTCATCAGGGACAGAATACCCTCTTCAGCATTAACCACAAGCTCGAAAAAAAAAACCCGCCTGCCTTTATAGCAACGAAGATTTAGATGCGTTTGCACGTATTGGATAATTGGAGTTGAATGTATTATTTCAGCGCGATATATTTGGTTTCATATTTTTTGTAGTAGTTATTAGTAGGTAAGTTTTTGTTTATAATTTCTTCCGTTTAAAAATAGTCGTTTAACTATCTAAAAATAGTCATTTAAATATATTTTAATATATACTTGAAAAGATTAGTAGCACAGATTTAAAATTACGGTACCTACTAAAAAATCCTTGCTGTGTAAAACAATTGGAAAATCCTTATTGAAACTACGAAAATGCGGGTTGCATTAGGGCTTAATTAAATTTCACATTATCTTAAGTGCTTTGCAAACATACATTATATGAATAATCCAGTAGTAAAAGCGGGCGAAGCCGCAAGGGGGTCGCTAGTTATTTTATAAAACTAAGTTAGGACGCACTAAAACAAATTAAAACATTCAATTACGTGAAACCAAATTGAACGTGTTAACGTACTTACAGCTTTAATTGCTCTTCTAAACTTGTTAACTGGTCTAAAGCGATGATAGCGATTATTTTATAATAATTTATAAGTAATGTATACTTCCTACTAGATACAGTCATAATTCATTTGACACAAATACAATAGTCATCTAGAATACTGAATGATTCGTCACTTCCGTTGCCATCGTCAGTCATCAAGGAATGTAATTTTGAAGAAATTAAGAGAAAAAACAGCTTCACGGGATACTAATCCCCCTTTAGCAGGGAACACAGAGAGATTTCCTAATTTCCACCGAATTATAAACAGAAAGAAAATTATATTGTTGCTTATAACGCGTAATTTATATCGCGTAGCCTCACAGCACCCTCTTCATTTTTACCTCATTATCATATTCTGTAAGACGTTCACCATCAGTCACTTTAACATATTAAAATAATTGAAATTTCTTTTCGTAATTAGTTTTAGCTCATCTGCTTTAGATTTTATGTCATCAACTATAATAATGTTTAATAACTAAGGCATAATAAGTTATTTTGTGATGTGAAATGTATGTTTGCTTATTTCATTTTTAGGATAAAAAGCTCTTTTATTACTCCAAAACCTCATCTACCTTCCAGAAAAAGTCTTATAAAAATCGGTTCATCTGTTACGGAGATTACCCCGGACAAGCATAAAGACAGACAAACAGACAAAAATTTAAAATCGTTTGCATGTGTTTTAGTATCGTGTAAATAACTATAAGCACTTGACAAAACACACTTAGTTCTAAATTACAGACAGATACTTCAATTCTATTTATAGTATAGATTAAAAACACCTTACATAAAAAAACTAAGAAAAGAGCTGATAATCTTTAAGTGACTAAATCATCTTTTAAACGAAAAAAAACTACTTGTTTGGGAGCTACGATGCCACAGACAGACATGCACGTCAAACTTATAACACACCTCTGTTTTCTTCGTGGGTTAAAAATGTTATAATACAAAACAAATAATTTTGTAAAGTAGATAGATTTCAAGATGTGACCACATTAGGCAGCGCGTCACGTAGTATTACGTTTACGTGCCTGTTCCGACATTTGTTTCTCTTCTACACGCCGTGCACGTATAACAAATATTAACACGGGAATATGTAGGCATTAGCTAGACAAAAAAGAAACTAGGGATTAGTTTTGTAACCACTGTTTTTACTTTTATTGTTGTTAGCTAATTTCGATTCGCTTCTTCCTGTTTTTTTTTCAGCTTCCCGATTCATCCTTCCGTTGCTCGACACGTTCCGAATCGAGTGACGGAATTAATAATTCATTCCTCCGAGCAGGAATCGAACCTACAACTGTTGGGTCTATAGTCACACGCTTATGTTTATTTCACGCCACTCAAAACGTAATGCCTCTAGAATTCAGCAAAAAGTGGGGAACGGAAATATCTTAATGGGAACGGAGTATCTTAACTCTAGCTTCCTAAGGTTCCTCTGTCTACCCTGCTATGTGCGGGATATCATTGCGTGAATTTAAAAAAAAATACATTAAGAATATCATATATCTATCTATATATATATATATATATATATATATTCCTATAAGCCAGATAGCTAGAACAATTGCAAATATCTCAATCGTCCATGAACAATAGACATGATATCAGCGTCAGGATAGTCTTTGTGCCTCTATTCTGTAACAGCCACCTGTGCATGACGTTGACGTTTCATCTTAATACCGTAAATAGACTATATCTAAGTCATTTAGTTGTAAAGAACGCCGTTTAGTGGACTGAAATGTGTTGGAAATAGAGCATAATAAATACAAGTATATAAGTATTGTCTTAATTGTCTTTTCTTCATATAAAATATATGAAAAATAGACAAAGCACGTCGTTGAGCCCCGCAACTCAACACCCAATCTATCGAAAATAAAGTGGTGTGTAGGGAACGGAATGTCTAGAAATAAAAGCTGTTTCTAAAGTAATCCTACTAAATTATAAAATTATATACACGTTATGGAAAAGGTTAAAGTTCAAATATAAAATGACTTGTTACAGTCCAATAAAAGCCACTGGTATCAATATACGCCTATCTTTAGCGCCGTTGAAGGAACCGCGCAATATATCACAGTCATACGAGAGAAATTATCATCTTTATACTGTATATAAAACCTGTGTAGCGGGATGGTAATAAATGTTTATGAGATTTGAAGGGTTATTTGCAATGTTCATATTATCTATATATATAAAATCGAAAGGTCACTCACTCATCACAAAATCTCAGAAACTACATGTGCTAGGAATCTGAAATTTTGCATAGGAGTTGCTTATAGGACGCAGGTGCTCGCTAAGACGGGAATTTGCAATATTCGATTTATAAGGGGTTGTTTTTGGGGTCGAAAGTTTGTATGAAACGTCGTTACTACAAATGCTAGGAATCTCAAATTTTGCATAGACGTCACTAGGACGTAGCCATGGAGACAGAAATTAATAATAACATAGTTCACGCGGGTGAAACCGCGAGCGGGCCGCTAGTTTTATATACGAATATATGTACATACTCGTATAATTACTAGTGTCCCACCCAAGAAAAATTACACGTCTGGTGAATCACTTTACTCAGTTTCACCAGTCAACATATAATGCCTCTAAAATTCGGCGCAAAATGGGGGACGGAGATCCTTAACACAAGGTTATCAGGTTTCTGTCTACTCTGCTATATGCGGGATACAGCGTGAAGTTAAAAAAAACATTGCATAGCTTGAAGGATTTAAGCGTGCATCGGCGAGAAGTGGATTGGTTTTAAACTATGTTATAAAAATACTGAGTTTCTTTAAAAGCAAATTTTAATTCGTAAAATATTTTCTACATACTGCAATTCTCATTTCGTTGGTAAACAAAATGTAAAAATCATTTTTAAATAATAAATGCGCTCTTTGAACGCAACGTTTCTACGAATTTTAATTATCTTTTTTCTTTTAAAAAAAAAATTTATTTTAAATTTGTGTTTCGTTTTCTAAAAGGATCCTCATTTAGATAAATTTACAACTACTTCAAATTATATAAGAAATAATTTAACGAGAAGTGGTTTTCGTAAGTTTCATCAACTACTTAATCAATAGATATTAAAGCAATGTCTGTTATTCAAGAGCCCTACAGATCTTCTTGGAAAACCGATGTTGAAAATAGTTTTTCTAATACCAAAAAATACATAATATCTTATTTTTATTAGAAAATCTATAAAAAATATAAGATGGATTTGAAAGAGCACCTCTTAGACATCGCGAAATGGATTGGGGGGATTTAACGGGGCGCGGGTTTAAATTCCGCGACGCTAAAACTTTTACATGTTTTCTAAAAAATACATTTAGTATTAGAAAAACAGTTTAAAAATTCTCAGTTTAAAAACATACAATTTTCAAAAAAAATAAATACATAATCTTATTCTAATAACAATAATTTTCAATTTGAGCCACTTCCTTCATTTTAAATACAAATTACACAATATAATCCCGTGTGTGCTGAAACATTATTTACTCTGAAATGTCTGTAAGGGAAATTATATTCATATTTTAGCAAGTCGCCGTCTAATGCCTTAAAATCCGCTTTGCAATTTTTTGCTTTGAAACTCGCGACGGGAATCGTAAGTAGGGTCCTTGTTTTGTTGTAAAAGATAAAGGATTTTCTCAGAAAACATGAATGCCCATTATAATGTGGCACTCTCACCCACGTAGTGATTTATCATTCAGTTATATGTATTTTAAAGGTAAAGTTCAACTCTTTCATTGTATTTATGTAATGTTATGTTTTTTTCTTTTTCAATTTCTTTAACAGAATTCGGTGGAAAAAGGATAACGTGAGTGTCTTAACGGGAACGGAGTCTTAACGTTATGTTCCCAGGTTCCCTATACATAATATATTATGTGGAGTACAGCGGAGAGCTAAAAAAACCATAACAGAACGTCAAAGTAATTCTTTTTTCGCTTTTTATCCAAATTTGAGACCTTCGAGAAGTGACGGAACACAACGCCGCGTCATTAATGCATTTTATTTTTTTTACAAAAATAAAAACAAAAAATAAAATAAACAAAAATGTACTCGTCGAATACAGAACTCCAGTTTTTTCATCGCTTAAAAAAGTTATGTTACTGTTTAAATTAAAATTTTCTAAAAATTTAAATACCTTATATTAATTAATATTTATATAGTTTATATTAATTACCTTTTAATGAATATTTAGTCGGCCTACTAACTCTATAGTAATATAGAGTGGAGTGTCTCATAAGACGGCACGGGCTAAGACGATTAGGTTAATTAACACCCATAAGTGCTAGGACGCAAAGCCTCAAAGCTACCTTTTTATATGAAAAATTCACATTAAGCTGCTTATTTTATGAGAGAGGAATATTTTGCAAATATAAAATTAGCAAAGTAATGTTTATGTTATGTTTCGTAATGTAATTACGGAAGGTAGAAAGATCTTCGTTAAATAATTTACAAATCTTAATAAAATTAGGGGCTTTAAAAGCAGTAGGTGCGAGTTCAATCTTCATTTGGGATTATGAATTATTTTCAAATCTTTGTTTTGGTCTAAAATGTGGGCAAAGAGAGTGGAGAATGGGTCGTCTTCATACTATATATCTGTATTGTAAGGCGGAACTTAACGCCGTGAATATGTCGCATTGTCCAAAAGATTATTCTATTAACACAGAAAAAAATATTAGATATAGAATCTTAATATACCTCGGAGCCCCTAATTGATACACGAGTCACGGTAGGAACACGATATTTCGTAATACGGTTGAAAACCTAAATTGGACTGCAACTTTCCGCAAAGCAATTTAAACTTGCGATAAATCGATATTCATCTTTGATACTAACCAATAATAACTTTATCGGATATTTATTCGTAGGTGTTAAAGTGCTGCTCGTTGTTAACCTAATTTTTGTTCAGGATACCGATATTTTCATTTAATTTCTATTTTTTATTATTTTTTCTCAATTTTTTTTAGCTTTATTCTGTATCCCGTATATAGTAGGCAGTAGGGCAGGTGGGGAAACATAGGGTTATGACACTCTATTCCCAATTTTAGAGACGATTAAGAAAAAAATGTTAAGAAATCTATGAAGATTTTATCGCCTTTGCCTCTTGAAAAACAATTGTAAGCGTTCTAGTCAGTAAAACTATACGTTCTAATCGAGCTTATATTATTTATACTTTATTTTAGCGTTTGCTTAAAATTAATACAGATTTTCTTCTAAAGAAATTATTTTAACAATAACAAGTAAAATATTTTCTATAATATTAAGTTTTTTATAAATTTTCTAAAGTATAATATTTCATGAAAACAAACACTTATTTATTTATACGAAAGTCCATTATAATATTATACTGACAGTAAATTTTATTCAGCATGTCAGCTTAGTGCTCCGTCATACTTGGAAGTCGTCATCGATCACGGTGAAATATTTTCCAACGAATTTTAGACGTTGATTTTAAAATGCTTTTATCTGATATAGTAGAAAATTGGTTTTACTTTTAGTAGAGAACGCGTGGAGTGTGATTCCAGTGCCAAGTAAATATTGCTTTTATAAAGAAGAGAAGTGATAGTGAATTAATAAGATAATGAACACTAAATTCTTTATATTATTTCTCTATATTCTTCTATAAGGTTAAAAGAAAGGTCTAATAATGTTGTCGATTCCATCCCTCCTAGATCTTCGATATTGTTACTAAAAATGTGATGGCCAGTTTTTCCACTCTACATGCAATTTCTTAGATTCGGGCGGAAAGTGGAGAATTAATAAACAATACACAGCCCCCCACTCCTTTATACTCATCTATTTACGTCAATATTTAAACCATTTCCGAGGTAAACGATATTTCAAATTCACGTGAATTTCGTGTTTATTTAACTTCTACGAATTCAGCTTTAACGTATATATTTTGTGAATATGAATATATGATAGGTTTGAGCATTTCACTAATTTATTGACAGCATTATGACTTGATGATGTAATTGTGGTGGTAGAGAAAGGAAATGATTTTGTTGCTTACAATACAATAATGTTTATAGATAGTTTGTTCTAAAAATAATCTCTCTCTCTCGTTTCTCTTACGTCTCTTATGTCTAATATCTCGGCACCTATTCACCTTCAACTTCCAATTTGTCTTAATAAACGTGAAGATTAGCTATGCATGTCTCGAGTCGAAATCAAACCAATAATCATCGCGTTTTTTCAGAACGCAATCGTTGGTACTGCACCTAGATGGTTTAGACATAATATGGCTAAATAAAATCTACGATAGGATGCAATAAAAATGCATTTATATGGAATCGCAATTAATTGGCGGAACGCAACAGACGATTCTAAATTGTTTTTGTAATGTTTCTTACTTTAATAACTTTAGTAAGTGGTATTTTCCTTAATTTTAAAGTAGGGCAATATATTATATAATTTTGAAGTTACATATTTTTTACCCAAAAGACCAAAAGGAGGGTTATGTTTTAAGCGCGTGTGTATGTCCGTTCATTTTTTCTTCAATGTTTTATTTTGTTTTCCATTTACAAGAAAACAAACTTGGTTAGTTTGATATACCATTATCTTCATCAATAAAATGACTACTTGTTTTGTATGCATTTTTGGGTACATTTTTATAAATCATATTTGTGCATATTTGTGTATTTCAGCTTGTCTTAACAATTGAGGCTACATCACCTTCTAGTTCAGAGGAAGCCGCATCCAGTATGGAAGATTTATGTACGCAAATTTATGTTATTTTATTTAATTAGGGACGTTGAGTTTCGCCACCTAACACGCAATAATTCCAGAATTCTGCGGAAAGTGGAGAACGGAATTATCTTAAAGGGCTTAGTGTTTTAGCACTAGGTTTCCTAGGTAAAGCTAAAAAAATATTAATGAAATTGTACAAATTGCTTGCATTTCTACGTTCACAAACATTTACTTCTCCAATACAATATTTTATTTGTAAATCAATAAAATACCATTTGTTATTGTTGTTTCAGTGTTTTCCTTATTTGATAAGTCGTTGAGTGATACTTCTTCAGATTCTACCGAAGATAAGAAAGGTTTGTTACCAATGAACTGTATTTTCCATTTTTGTGCTGCGCTTTATTATTCGAAACTGGAAATATTAAATTAAGAACAATTATTATTTATAACTACGGCCCCCCGCGGCTTCGCCCGCTTGAACTAAATGATCATTTAATCAACAGAATTGACTGACTGTCAAATGTGTTGATGTCAATGAATAATTTAATTTACTCCTTCAGAAACAGCCTTAAGTGTTAAATTATTGATTTGTGTAAGGATTTATAATATTCGTTGTAAAATAACTGTGATGATTGCATATTACAAAAAATACCCAAACCCAATCGAGTAATCCAATATCGAAATCGAATCCAAAATAATTAATCGAACAGCGAATCGAAAATAATTAATCGAGAACCTCCTTGTCTTGAGAGTCGGTTTAAAATACAGATTAATTACAAGCAAATACAGATATTATAAGTATATTATAATAGTTATTTCAGTGTCGTTATATAGATATTATATAGTTTTTTTTACATTTTACAGATTTGAAGGAGTACGCCAAATGGTTATGTGAGTCATACTGTAGATTTTTTTTCTTAATTGGTAATTTAAAAAAATCTAATCCATGAGTTATTTTTTTTTATTTTAGTCAAAAAGGAACAAGAAGAATACGTTGATAAAATGAGTAAGTATTTGAATAAAATAATGTTTTTAGTGTAGTGTATGTAGCACAAAAAAATAATGATTTATATATTTTACAGAAAAAGATATAAGCAAAGAAGGTAGGGATACTAAAATAAGAATAAAATAATTTAAAATATACATTGAATATTAATTAACATTGGTAATTTAAATTTCCAGAGAAAGATCAACTGAAGTTTTTTGAGAACGTTCTTCAAAACGTAAAAACAATGGGCAGTAAGTATTTTTTTCTTAAAAAATAACTTTTACACTAAATATTTAATTTTATTTATAAGAATTTTATATCTTAGTAGTATATTTTATATCTTCTGTGGGCAGATTTTTAATATTTGTTCTTTAGTACATTACCAAATTAAGATAAAATTTAACTAAATTAACATAATATAATGTCATGTGATACTTAATGAATGATATTGTAATAATATATCTTTAGATAACATGCTTGAATGTAATTGAGTTTAAGAGATATGAAGAAATCTCATAACTATATAGAATATCTAATTAACATTATAACTATAAAAAATATTTTAATATTTAAGATAATAATACTATGTATTTTATTTTCAGAAAATCTTGGTAATTCATAGAAGGTTCAAAGAAGACGCTATCTATAAATCTAGTTTTAATCTCAATTTTTGTTCTTTTTCACGCTGTACCCTACATGTAGCAGACAGCACAGATCCCAGTGTCGATATCCTCACTTCATTCTGTTCTCGATACCCCTGAATTCGACATATATATTATAGTTTTTCATTCACAGTCCAGATATTCAAATTATATATATCAAAGGAAAATGCAACACATTGAATATCTGTTATTAAGCCAGCATTTCATTATTTCTTAAAGTTTAGTTGAAATAGTTGTTCATATCTTTTATTTTAGTATGCCAAAAGTAATCTCGAAAACGCTCAACAATTATTGTTAAGAACCGATAATTTTAGTTTATCTGGCCCATTGTTATCAGGTGTGCCAGACTTGAAAATTAAAAAAAATATAGACTTGATCCTGCCCAGACTTAATAGCTAAACAACAAAAAAAATCATTTAAAACCGTCCAGTAGTTCAGATATACCTACAGACGAACATTTCATAAATCGGATTCTTATTTTATGAATGTTCTTACACCCCCCTACATTTATCTTTTCAAATATATTCATTATTTTGAATATAGGGCCTTGTACTCTTGGCTTCAGTCTTAAATATAAGAAGTAGATTAAAAATGTATAATCCCGCTTGCCTGTTTCCTACGCCTTTGGAAACACGCCAATATTAGCAAAAATAAATACCAGAAAAGCTATTTCGCTTTATAGTCAAATGGAACATAAATGCTACGAAAAGTGCAGTACAAATTAAAATTTTATAGGCGACAGTCATATCGGTACAAGGTAACTTTGTGTACTACTTTCTCTTATGAGAAAAAAAAAACTTATATGTTACTACAAATATGCAATATATGACGTATCTAATATTCAACGTTATTGCTAAAGTAATACTATTTAACACGAGCGGACACGCACAGCTTCGCCTGCTTATTTGTATTAGGTGAATTCTAGTAAACTATGAAACACGTGTTCCTCCATTACCTCAGTCAGTGAGAAAATGTCCTTTTATGTATATAGATATAGATTATAAAAATATTAGTTTATTTTGCCATGCGGTAAAAAGCGTGAGGCTATTTTTTGATCTAGTGTTAGATAGGTCTTAAAGGCATTATTCTAAATTTATATTAGGCTTTATATAAAATTATACTATAATAAAACGGTATCTATCTGATATTTGTATGCACAATATGATGCAGTTCTATAATAATTTCTTAAAACATTTTAAAAGCAAAACCAAAACTAAGAATTCATGTTTAAGAACACTAACGTATTCCCGTCTACTTTATGATCAGTTCACATAGCTTTCGTATTGAGATTTCCCCTTGGACTACTGAATATGAGAAATTTATTTCTTAAAAAATCTTGTATCTTGTAAATTTTATAGATTTATGTTTTAGACGAAAATGTAATAAACGAAGTTCTTTCCTTTTAAAATCAGTTGTTATATTTGGTAAAATCAAGACCGTGACAAATTTTAATTCTTATATATTTGCCAGAGTGGATAATGAAAATAATTTAAATATCATCCATCTATTCATTCCATTGAGAAGAGATCCAATTCACAAACATCTTGTTTACAGACAGACGCTGTACTACTACGTCATTGTATATAAACGACAAATACATCTATTTATAGGCATTGTCAAAATCATTTTTACAATGATCTGAATGACCTTTCGAGACCCATTGTTGGCCATAGGCAATTTATTTTTTTATAAATATATTTTACTGGAATATATTTGGAAGATGCAAAAAGCGTAATTTTAGAAGCATATGAGCAGTTATTTAGAAAAATGGATGTGCGTAGGATTCCATGTCGAGAAAATTCAATCCGTTAAAAAAGAAACTTCAATCCGTTATAATCCGGCTTATTTCAAATTAATTTCAAAAATATTTTTCGTAGTACTGAAAATTGCGTAGCTTTTTTTTAATATCACTATCTCGATAAACGTTAAAACGATCCGATTTGGTTGATTACCGCGCAGGAAGCGGCCGTCGTCGACTGAATAAAACATCTCACTTTGCCGTCACTTAGATGGTAGCCGGCTTTCGTAAAGACTCTTGATAATAAGCAATAAGTCTTTTTTTTATATAAAGTAAAATCAAAAAAATATTTTTTTTCATCTTAATAGCCAAATTAATTATTATTATTGCAAAAATTACACTTAATTTGTGTAAAATAATCTCTAAAAATATCACAAGTCCTTTTAATGTAGGTACCTACTTGATTCAACAAATAGTGAAAAAAAATCCTTTATATGGGTTAAATATTCTATATCTACTAAATTAATAAACTGATATTAGATAACTTCAAAAAACAGAAAGAAAGAAAGAGTTAAATACAACAAACAATATTTTACTTGGGATTCTCCCGGGATTCGAATTCCCGGTGCACCTTCAGTAACTTTTCGCTGCAACGTCTATATATTAACGTAGATATATGTTAAAAGATTTTATCCGAACTTTATGCCCAGCGGACGCGTTTACTTGGACTTTATGGTACCAGCAGCGTTGAATTTGAAACACGTACATAGCAGTGTAGGCAGAGGGTAGCTAGTGCTTAAACACTCCGTTTCCCATTACGACTCTACCGTTCGCACTTTTTACCTCATTTTGTTACCAGAGTGAGGAAATGCTAACAATATATAGCGTAGCATATCATAGCAGAACTGGCAGAGGGAACCTAGTTAAGGAGCTTTAGGAAAAAATAAAAAAAATAACATCTTAACTTCAAGTTTAAAGAAGTACTGTGTATAACACTAAAAAAAACCGCTGACCTAATTATTTCCCAAATAAAAAGTTACCTCAAATTTGGAAATAAAAAAAATATATATGCCTATTACTAGGTCGCATTAAACGGCCTAGTTACGATAGTCTAAATTGCATCATTTACATCAAGTTTCCAATTTAATAATATTAGTTGTATTTTTTATTTCCAACCCAATAAAATAAATATCCTTATGAATATACCGATAATATAACCTCAAATATTAGCTATACATTTTCATATTAGATGATGCTACGAGTGCGCTACAAACTTATAGATATATACGAGTTAAAATACGAACGCATTTTTTGTTTATTAAATAAATAATCGTGTGGTTCAAATGGACGCAGCCCCAGGCTTCTAATTTAAACTAAAAGTTTTCAGACATTTGTCAATACGATTATTACAATGCCCTATAATAAAATAGTGAATATAATAAAATACAGACTAAATGACCACTAATAATAAATATATGCAATTTTTTATTTTATTGCAACCTGACATCTTAATAAAATAGCGGGAGAGTGGAGAAATAACAGAGTATTTACACATTGTTTCTCATATAAGAATATTTTAACAGACTGACGTTGGATTGAGAACGAACCGTGACTGACATTATAGTGTAAAATTTTGACCCCTAAATATTTTGACACTTTCAGTGCCTCCAAGTTTTGCATAGAGATAAGCCCGGAGTATATGCATGCCAAATTATTGGCATGTCATGTAATTATTATACAAGCCATTAAATGCCAAAAAGATAATATCATAATATATTATTATTTCTTATTTATAATATATTGCATAGCGTGTTAAGTAAAAATATTAAAAGGAACTAATAGACAGCAAAAAAGGAATAAAAATCGGTGCAACTTTCTGGCCCCTAGCTAAGTATAATGTTAGCACGAACAGTACTTTGAAATTGCAGTAGTTAAAGAATTATTTTCCAATATCACAAAGGCGCATTGCAGTTGGAAACCACTGCATTGTTTTAATTGTGAAAATATTATCTGTGTATTATTATGAAGAATATTTATAGAAAGTTATTAAATAAAAAATTGACACTGACAAAGTTTTACAAACATTGACTTCGTAAAATTTTGTCAGTTTATTGGAAAATTTTTGAAATAAGAGAGAAATCAGATATATTTATATAAATTAAAACTTTTGAATACCAAGAAATGTTATGTTATCTTGAATCTTAACTTCATTCTTCATCTTCTTGATATTATATAAAGCACATTATTATCAATTCATTATATTTAAATCCTGCCTAGTGTTCCGTTCGGAATGAAAGAAAAACTAATTTTATTCTTTTTGTTTTTGTTGCTATTTGCATATAGAGAGAATAAACTTTAATTGTATATTGCACTACTTCCATACTGCCTGCAAATTAAAGCTGGAACCTGATGTGAATCTAAAAGTTTGTTATTTTTTATCAGAATAATTATTATAAATATTATTTAAATTCAATCAATAATTATAACAAAATCAATAATTAAAATTTTATTTATTTGAAAGGATATGGAGAAATTCTCTCTTAGTGCCTCTCATTCGTCCCTTTCCTCTCCCTATAACTAACCATCGTAATAATGACATGAACTTACTTAAATTAATATTCTCCTATCAAGACAAGTCCACTGAAACATTAAGATAAAGTCCGTTCACTTTCATCAAAATCTAGATCGAGCCGCTTTGACGTAATCTTATCAATTTCCCACACTTAGTGGCTCGTCGCGTCGTGACCGATATTTGGGTAAATTTGATTTAACCTCTCAACTGACTTCTAATATTATATTTTTGCCGCAACTCTATTGGAAATGTTGAAGATGAATGCTTTTGAAATTAATGTTTCTAAGTTAAATTGAATAAATATAAAATTTATAAATTAAAATATTACGATTATAATGTTAAAATTATCATCTCAATCAAGCAATAATAGCTAAATGAACATAATTTAAATTATATTATTAACAATTTGCCAAATGGGGAAGTGTCTTAATGGGAATGGAGTGTCTTAACACTAGGCTCCCAGGCTCCCTCTGTCTGGCCTCCTATGTGAGAAAAATATATGTATAAATGTCCCAAATTAGAATCGAACCCATAAAATTCACATGTCCCCCGACACAACCGTTTCTAATAATTGAATTGAAAGAACGATTCCTAAAATTTATCATTCACTCGTTTTATTTTAGATAGAGCCATAGCCACTCACTTGTTTAAAACCACTGAAACAAAAGTATAACTTAACAAAAATGTTATAATTCATTCAGTGACGTGCACGCACGACTGGTTTACAATAACAAAGCATATTTAATTATGCCCTTTCTTTGTAGAGCTAGCTAAGTAGAAATTACGTTTAAATTAAATAATGTGAATTTTAAACGAAATTATTAAAAACAAATGTCTTAAACTAAAAATATATTTTTTGGCGTTCATTTAGTGGTTTAAAGCTAATTATGACTGACTATATAGTTTTTGTTTTTTTATTTTGACCATTACAATATAAACTGAAAAAGATGTAGTAGATCTACTCTATTTTATGAACTAATTCTATTCTATTGAGAGTGGTACATATATTATAAACATTTAATATATACGATCAATAAATCTATATTTTACGGGACCGGGGTGAAGGCTAATTTAAAGTTTTATCATCCAACAAAGTTCACTATATTGTGAACTTACTTTAAAAGAGCTTTTCGTTTAAGCTTACATCAAGCTTTCATAGAACAAGCAACTATACATCACTAAGATTTAACAATTAATTACTGTCATATCCAAGATGCATGAGGACGCGGCGTGACTTTACATAATATTTTAACAAGATTCAGAATTAGTGAGGGGCAACATTACACGTATAATTAACTAGACCTAAAGTAAGATTAAAACTAAAGTATCAACTTTGATCTGGTTTACCTTACCCACCGTTGGGCTGCGGCTATTGAAAGCAAAGGAGAGGGCCTGGCAGTTAGTTTGGACATGGCGAAGGCCTTTGATCGAGTGTGGCATGGGGCGCTCCCTGCTAAACTTCCATCCTATGGGCTTCCCGAGAACTTATGCAGGTGGATCGCCAGCTTTCTCACTGGGCGCAGCATCAAGGTCGCTGTCGACGGTTTTTGCTCCAAACATATGCCCGTGAACGCTGGCGTTCCCCAAGGCTGCGTGCTGTCCCCCACGCTGTTTCTTCTGCATATCAATGACATGCTGGAGGGTTCTAGCATTCATTGCTATGCAGATGACAGCACGGTGGACGCTGTTTACTCCGGCCGCGCAAGTCTTTCTCGGGAAAACGCTGAACAGTGCCGAAATAAACTTGTGTCTTCTGTTGAGGCATCCCTCGAGAATGTCTCTTCATGGAGTGAAAAGAACCTGGTCCAATTTAACCCCCTGAAGACACAGGTTTGCGCGTTAACCACAAAAAACCCATTTATCGTATCGTCAGTCTTTCAGAACACTCCCCTTTCAGCCGCGCCGAGTATCAGCATATTGGGC
>HE672064.1:703529-714303 GCA_000313835.2 Heliconius melpomene melpomene
GTATCAGCTTGACCCATTTGATCGCATACAACGTAGAGCTGTCCGAATCATTAAGGACCCAGTAAGCTGTGAAAGGCTTGACACTTTGGCTCTGCGTAGAGACGTCTCCTCGCTGTGCGTTTTCTATCGCATTTATCATGGTGAGTGTTCTGAAGAACTGTTTGACCTGTTACCTGCCGCCGAATTTTCTAACCGCACAGCACGTCACAAACTTAAATATCATCCACACCATCTGGATGCGTGGCACTCCACTACTGTGCGGTTTCGTAGGAATTTCCTTCCACGCGCCACCGAACTGTGGAATAGCCTACCCGCGGCAGTGTTTCCAGGTCGGTACGATATGGGTACCTTCAAAAAGCGCGTCTATCTCCACCTCAAAGGCCGGCAACGAACCTGTAGCTCCTCTGGTGCTGCACGGGGTCGTGGGCGGCGGTGATCATCATCAGGTGACCCGAACGCTCGTTTGCCTTGTCCTTTTTCCAATAAAAAAAAAAAAAAAACTTTGATCTAAGTATATATTTGAAGATAATTTTGAAGAAAATGGAGGGTAAGAGTTAATTAGAAAATAAGTTTTAAGCGTGGAACTATTTTTGATTTTATGAAGTAATACTAACATAGTATTTAATAACTATTTGAGTGTTAATAGGAATAATTATATGTTAAATAATTTTTCGTTTCACTGTAACTGCAATAGTTATATTTTTATTTAAAATACAGAACGTTGCATTATTAATAGAGTTATATGATTCCACAGTTATCGAATTATAAACACAGTTTTTCTATATAAATTTTATATAAGAGAGAGAACCTAGTGTCAAAACATTCCGTGCGTACACTTTAAATTATATATCATCAAGGAATTTTTAAAGCTTTTTCATTTTATTTTTTTTATAGATAGGTTCCATATTTAAGTAACGTTGAAAATGAGGTTAACGCTAGATCAGATAGCTTGGAAAGCTGACGAAGCGAGAAAAATGGCATCTTCGAGAACAATTTGCAAAGTAGCTTCAGTAAACGTTTTGTAATAGTGTAAATCTATAAAATTTATTTAAGCTTATTTAATTTTTGTTTCAGTATGCACTGAAAATGGTTAAATAGTTATTTAAATTAAAAAAAAAATCCGTAGAACAGTTGAACTCCCACCTTTTGGAAACTTTTTAAGCTCGTCATCATTCAAACCATATGTTTTATCGCCCTATGTATGTCGAAATTCATAAGCATTGGACACACTGAAAATGTGACCACAAGTGTGACATTATGTTGGCCCTTGTGAATGTGGAAGTATGTAAACATATATGCAAGGGAGGTTATAATTGTGAAGGTTCTCTTTAGCCATCTTCAGCAGGTTCCAATGAGAACGGGTGGTAAATAAGAATAGCATGTCAAGAGTTGCAAGTTCCACGAAAACGAAACTCCGGCCAGAAGTAATTAAAAAATAAAAATTTTTAAACTATTAATATTTTTTACTTGAACTACGATTTTCTTTATAGCATCTTTAAAGTTAAAAAGTTGAAGAGTATGCAAAAATATTCTGTTTCGCACCGTTTGATAAATATGCAGCGAAGTAAATTCAAGGAAATCTTGTAAATCAAGAGTGCTTTGTTAGTGCAGACTTACTCAACGTCTTTTATTTATTTATTAAAATAACATGGATCATTTATTCGTATGTCATTACGCATTCATTATCTTAGCCAAAATTTCTGTTTTATTCTGTTCTGTTCTTTTATTATTTTTATATTATATTCTGTTCTTTTGGCGTTCCGAATTATTACGCGTTCGTACGTATTCTTTAAGAAGGTCAAAAATATTTGCTTCAGTTTTCTTTTTTAATTTTATTTCGTTGACTGCATTTTATAGGAATTATATAAACAATCTTCGAAATATAAGTAATTATATCAATAAATAATTTTATCAATAAGTAATTTTATCAGTATAAATATACAAAAAAAAATATGAAATATAAATAACTAATAAAAACACCTAAGGGTACTTTTTTGAAAGTGGGCAAAGCTATCGTCGATGGTAGGAGAAATGCAAACAGTATTCGTGAAATTCCAGAATAAATACAGTATTAAAACATTGAAGATGTTACATACATACGCAAAGTAATCATTTCGACGCGAATTGCTTTTTAATAGAAGCCTTCCCCAATGTTTATCCGACCACGATGTAATAAGAGAAGAATAATGTATGAAAGATATTCTATATACTACGAAAGTCTTATTAATATTTTTTTATTTTATTACAAATATAATAAAGCCCCACGCAGCTTTATTATATTTGTAATAGAGGGCACTCCCCCCCTTTTTAATTCGATACAGTAATATAATGTTGTATTGTTGAGCTTAGTTATTCCTCCAAAAGGAATTGAACTCATAGTTCTACTAACCATCGAAAAAATAGAATAATCATAATTGTTTGTATATAAATTTCTGTTTTACAAAGACTTACATAGCTTCAGGTTATATTCAAAACTCCCGCTTACCTGTAATAGAGAAATATATATACATTTTGGTTAAGTATTAATTCACAGTTTCACAGTTTCATAATATAACAGTAATAAAGGTAAAAGTAAATTAGTAGGATAGCGTTAGGCAGTTAACCAAGTGGTTGTGGATTCGATTCCCACTCGAAGAAATTGCATGTTAAATGTTTTTATTTCCTCGCTCTGACATTAAGGCAAAGCGAGGCGTTAAGTCTCGCTAGACAATACGCAATTGCCTCTATAAGTCAACGGAAAGTGGAGAACGGAGTGTTTTAGATAGGTTTCCAGGTTCCTTCTGCCTACCCTGCTAAGTACCTACAGCGTGACTGACAATAATAAAATAATTATATGTCTAGTCTTTATAATGATGAGATCATCTCCAGACAGATGACCCAAACGGTTTACAAAACTATCAACCAGCACAGTGTGAAGTTTGGAGAAACAAAAGAAATGTTTACAAACAGAAATCGCGGCTAATGTAATATAAAGTGGGTTGGGTAGCCTTTAGTTCAGTCGGCCGTGCGTAATTGATTTTGATCCGGTCAATTTCGGTAATGCCAACATCGAGTTTAGATAACAGGGAAAATTCGTGATGAAAACGAGTGAGTATGAGTGATAAGTGTTACTTTTTTATTTCCTTTTTTCAAGAGTGATTATAGAAAAATAGTGATAGCGTTGCGGCACAGCGTCTAAATATAATAGGATGGTTTTTTATTCTATTTTCCCTCGGAGGAATCGATTATTTTCATTTCTCTGCTCTTATAAGAAGGCAGATCACGCAGCTGAGCTCCTCCTTTCAATATACAGTGTCTTCAAGATGGCGAACTGAGTGTCTTAACACTCGCTTCATCTGTCTACTCTATTAAATGTTATGTTAAGCTATTATAGAAAAATATAATTAACTTTTTCTGTTAAGTAACATTGTCAGGCAAACATTTTTTTTATGTAGATACAGTTGTTCACGTATGTTTTATTTAACACAGATGTTTGTATACTCCAATTCCACAAGAGATAAATAAATATTACAGAATTATTATCCAGTATGTAGGTAAAGCAGACTAGGCGGAGAGAAACTAGTGTTCTTTCAGTAAATTGCGTAAAAAAAAGGAAATATTAAAAAATCTCTGTACAATTCATAATTACCATCTTTTCAACACAAAACGCCCTCTAACTTCATAACAGACATCACAAAGCTGCGAGAGTGAAAAGTTAAATCAAAATATATTCATTCGCTTTTAGAGTTTTTATTAAAAAGTTTCCAACGCTCAAGTCATGTCGTACGTACATTGTACGCTGTCAAACTTTTCCTTTTCCAGTCGTGTGGCATCTCCTCGTCGTTGGATTACTTGTTGAAGGGAGATATGAAAATGTGAATGTTAAACAGGATTGGTGGGAGAGTGCTGTTTTCTATCAGATATATCCAAGGTCTTTTATGGACAGTAATGGGGATGGAATCGGTGATATAAATGGTAAAAAATTACAGATTTCATTAAAGTACCTAATAATGTGGCACTCTGATCTTTTAAGTGGTAGCAGTTAAGCCTAACGTCACGTTTTTTTTTTTCTCAATGAAATCACTAAAAAATATATAATTAATAGATTTTTTTTACAAAAAAGAGAGTAGTGACGGTAATAAGCTATCGTATACATTTTTTCTATTTATGTAAAAATTACATATGTTTTTTTAGGAATAACATCAAAATTAGAATATCTGAAAGATCTTGGAGTAGATGCTGCTTGGCTGTCCCCTATATTTAAGTCGCCGATGCACGATTTCGGTTATGATGTATCCGACTACTATTCTATTCAACCGGAGTACGGGAATATGGAGGACTTCGAACAACTTCTGAAGAAGGCTAATGAACTAAGTAAGGACAACTTTATTATAAAGGGCCTCATGAAGCTTTGCCCAAAGATAAACGACCAAAGTTTAAAAGTAAATGTCTTTGAAAAGGGCAATATTGTGCAAAATTTTATTGGCTCATTAATTCTGAAATAAATATAAATAATGTTTTTATTATTCTTAGAACTGTTATACTTAAAATTCATAATTTTAATTGAAAATTATCTATCAATAAATAAAATATATTCAAAATTCATATGAAAATTCATTATCTAATAATGACCAATGAATGGCAATATATGTCAATCACAACAATAACCATTTCAGATATGAAAATAATATTAGACTTTGTGCCAAATCATACAAGTAACGAGAGCGAATGGTTCATTAAATCATCTAATAAGGACGAATATTATAGCGACTGGTATATATGGGAGAACGGACATCTAAACTCCAAAGGCCAAAGGAGTCCTCCGAACAATTGGGTAAGAATAAGTCTCAAAGGATATTATATAATTAGCGTTGAAGTTTTCTACGTACATATATCATAAAATTATCTATAATGCTTTTTATAATTCATTAATTTATCATGAAGAAACCTAGAATGAAAGAAGAATGCTACTATTCTATTTTTTTTATATTTATTTGTTTCTTAAAAAATGTAGAGAGACAAATAATAAAAATGTAGAGAGCTTCATAGTGATAAGATTACAAGCTACAACCCTATCTGTAGTTTCTTAAAACAATAATACACCACTAACAACAAGCTATTACAGAAAGCATTTCTCATAACAGTAAAAAAACCATCACAAGGGCACGGCAATATGTTTTTATTACGCTACATCTATAAATGATGGTACACTCTCGTATTGTCGAGTCCAACATCCTCATGTAATTATGTAGATGCATTCAGCTCTTGCGGAAATGATGGAAGGCTCATGAGGAAACCGATTTCCTTTCATACTAATATTTTGTATATATAAATTTCTTTATATAAATTTACTTAAATAACCTGAAACTATTCCATGTAGAATATTGTAGATTTTGAGGGAAGTGTAGGTGAGTACTAAAAGGTTTTTTTCCAAATTCGCAATGGAGTTTGTTGGGAAAAATGTTTCTTTAAGTTTCAGTAATTTTTTTAAGTTATCGATCACGCAAACTGAGTTGTGAGTTACTCATATTAAATAAAACGTAGATATTATGGTTCTTCCAGCTTCGAATCTCGTTAAATTATAAGTTAACTAGCGGACGCGCGCAGCTTCGCTCACTTATTTAAGGGTGAATTCCAATAAACCACGAAACATGTGTTCAATTAAATATTTTTAAGAGTCTAAATTTCAAATTTTATGAAAATTGGTGGCAATTTAAAGATTTTTCCATACAAACTTTCAACCCCTTATTTGCACCCTGAGAGGGTGAATTCTAGAAAACCATGAAACACATGTTCAAATTAATATTTTTAAGAGTCTAATTTCAAATTTTATAAAAATTGGTGCCGATTTAAAAAAAAATCTATACAAATTTTCAACCTCTTATTTGCACCCTTCGGGGGAGAATACGAAAACTCCACTACGGGGGGGAAAACGATGAAATACGTCTTCAATTAAATACTTATAAAAATCTAAATTTCAAATTTTATAAAAATCAGTGCCGATTTAAAAAAAAATCCATACAAACTTTCAACCCCTATTTCGCCCCTTTAAGCTTAAAATTTTTCAAAATCCCTTCTTAGTGGATGTCCAGATTATGAAAGTACGCATCTGCCCAAATTTGACGTTTCTACGCATAGCGGTTACGGCTGTGCGTGCGTCTTACCTCAGTCAGTGAGGACAAGTCCTTTTATATATATAGAAGTATACTTTTATTCTAATTAATAATATGTTTTGGATTCATTCATTCATTTCATACAATCGTTTTCTTTCCAGATAAGTGTTTTCAGAAAAAGCGCATGGCATTACAAGGCGTCTCGCGATCAATATTATTTACATCAGTTCGGTAGCGCTCAGCCCGATTTGAATTACAGAAATCCAGTTGTGGTTGAGGAAATGAAAGTAAGTCAATTTTTTATAGCACAAAGGTGAATAGTTTAGAAATGCTATTTGAGGTAAGGTTGACTGTAGTTACTTTTAAACTTAGGTTAATGACCTTAATAATTAACAAATAACAATAACAAAAAGTTTTAAAAAAATCTTTGATTTGAAACACAATAAGAAAATTTTACATAAATCTGTGACGAATTTATAGAAATCAGTCTATACAATTGCTTCATGGAAATTCTAACATTATTGTACTAAAACATTGACATTTATTGCTGGGAGCTTCAATTCGGGTCAATGTTTGAAAATATTTTTAAATGCTAATGATACTGTAAGGTCATTTAGATATTGTAAGTATAAAAAAATAACATTATTAACTTATACCTTACATAGTATTTTACATAATTATATTATCTTTAATGCATTTTTGAATGAATGACAAATACACAAACAAATGAAAATTTCTACTCGCCTTATCTGAAACAAAAACATAACATCCTTCTATAAGAGTTAAAGAGTGATGTTATTTTTCTCTTTCTCTATTTCTCTTCGTTACATAGCTAGTATAATTAATTTAGCGTTAACTTCCCTTTTCAGAACATTCTAAAATATTGGCTGGAAAAAGGAGTAGCAGGTATAAGGATTAATGCTGTAAATTATATATTCGAAATTGACAAAGATTTATATGGCGGAAGATATCTAGATGAACCAAAAACAGGAAAACCAGGGTTTGGATCAGATGATTACGATTATTTAGACCATATTTATACGAAGGACCAAGAAGAAACTTATGAATTGATGTCACAATTTCGAGATGTTTTTGATGCTATTAGCGTTCGGGATAATTTAACGAGGTAAATAAATGTAGTAATAATAAATACATAATTATGTAGATCTTCTTATTTTTTTAGCCTCACGCATATGAGGGTTGACAGAGTTGATAATGCCAAAATTATGTTCCAAAACTTAGAGCACGACTCTTCAAAATGAGTAATAATTGATAAACAGAATAGAGTGATGCATCATTCTCTCAATTTTCTATTAATTTTTACTACAAGAAAAATATAGAGAAGCATTACTTTAAATAAATTAATTTTTAACAAAAACAAAAACCGACTTCTAACAACGAACTAAAAAGTGAAAAATAATTATATAAAGATTTTATAATTTTGAAGTCGGTGCCAAGTAAAACAAACAGGCTTAGTAATTAGATATTGTAGTAAAGGTGTTGTAGCATTAGTTTGACACCGACTTCAAAATTATAAAATCTTTATATAATTATTTTTTCACTTTTTAGTTCGTTGTTAGAAGTCGGTTTTTGTTTTTGTTAAAAATTAATTTATTTTACGATTTTTAGTTGATGGGTAGATCTTAAAATGATGCTTCTTGAACGAGTGGTAATGGTGGTGGTAGTGGTTGTCAACGAGTGGTTGTGATTGTTCTATGCAAAACTTCATTTAATTAGCTATTATTTTTGTGCAAAGTTACATTTTGGTATATTGACAAGAACAAACATAAAAAGTATTCGGGTGAATTCGGAATCTCCCTTTTTTGAAGTTGGTTGAAAATGAGAACATCCTCTTTTTTGAGATTGGTTGAAAAGAAATGCAACGATCAGGAATCTCACTTCTGACATCAATTTAAAAAGATTTTGCTTGTAACTATTACAGTATAATTAATTTTTGACCAAAAAAACAAACTTTCTCAATTTTCTCCGGATTCTATAATCGAAACCTAACCAAACTTTGACCAAATTATCCTTGAAGTGTATCCTTTCAAATAAAAAAAGAATCATCAAAATCGGTTGGCGCAACATTGAGTTATTCGGCTATTAGTCGCGCACATGCATAATGCAAATTTAAGACTTATGTGATTTTCTCATGGATACCATTGTCAGACATAGACCAAAAAAAAATGGGACCATTCGGGAAGCTATACCTTTCAAATAAAAAAAAAATATCAAAATCGGCCCACCCAGTTAAAAGTTATGAGGTAACAAACATAAAAAAAAAAAATAAGAAAAAAAATAAAAAAAAAAAAATACAGTCGAATCGAACCTCCTTTTCTTACAGAAGTCGGTTAAAAAGACAGAACTTTCAGGCTCATAATACTTACATACATGTGAACAGAATTTACTTCTCATCTAACACGGGAAATAAATTATTTTGTAGTCTCATTTGATAACCTTGTTCTAGATAAGAGCTGTTAAATGTTATGGAAAGTCATAAGATCTTTTTACGCTCAGATACTTACTGTATATAATGTCTGGTCATATAATAGGTTACAAAATTGTTGCAAATTATAAAAAAACACAATTTTTTCAATGTTTTATTCATTTGGTGACATAGCACAAACAGGTAAATTCATATATTTTTCAAAAAATAAATAAATATGTTAATGTATGCGAAAAGACTACTGCTTTGGAGAGTTTTTACTGAATGCATTTTTTTAAAATGCAAGAAGTTCTTCAGAAGAACTTCTTCAGACTAAATCTCATTTGTTCATTCTTATTTTTTAAACACATAATTATTATCTAAACTTTTTATATGTTCTACAATAGTAAGAAAACAAGCATGCGAGGAATACTATCCTACCGTCATACAGTAAAACTAGTTCGGAGGGTAGTGCTAATCAATTATTGTTAGCTTAACCAAAATTGTATTACTGTTAATTATACGCCATTTATTGTAATAGGATAAGGTTTATATATATATAAATAAATAAATAAATAAATAAATAAAAATGATTTATCATCGATTCAGTTAATACGTAAACTCATGTATATTTGTGAAAAATAAGTTTCAAATAACTCTTTGCGGACAAGAAAATAAAAGATAATTTAACTGTGTAACTTAAAAAAAAGAGGAATAGTGCAAATCTCATGTTCCAAAAAGCATATAAAAATAAATGACAAAGCTTAGCTTCCGGTTAGGTTTACTGAGCGTTCAATATAAAAATTTTAACAACATTTTTATTTCTCACCGCTGATGGAAGCCATTACTAAATTAATGACCGGCTTTACAGTAAAACGGCATTCTGTTGAACCGAGTGGCTTTAAGCTTGTTACTGTCTAGGATAACAACTAGGAACACGTAAATACACACTGACTGTGAAGCTTAGGGCGCGGGTAGGCCAGAGGTCAATGGTATATTTTTTTAATAAATAAGACGGAAAGTGGAGAACGGAGAGCCTTGAATAGATTGACTGTTTTGTGTAAGAAATCGAGATGAAATGACCTAGCGGACTATCAGTGTATAGTGGTTCCCATAATTTCAAAATCATTATATTGCAAATCCGAAAAACCGAGAAAAGATCGATTCGGTGAGAAAATGATAAAAATGTGTTTTTATTAGGCTAGTGCATTAGGCTAGTCTCAACATTAGCTTGTTGTTTCTTTTTGTTTGCCTTATTTATTGCCTAGCCTAATGTTTTTTTTTCTTCTTTTAGCGTCCGTCACTCTGTATCACGTTCATAGGAGGGTAGCCAGAGGACAACCCAACACTTCGTTCCTATAAAACGACTTTTTTATAAGAATCTATTTAAAACTACCTTTCAGGATAATGTTGACGGAAGCCTACACGAGTATTAAAAATGCAGTGCGGTATTACGGTGTGGAAGCTCACCCTGGCGCTCACATACCCATTAATTTTGTCCTCATAAAGAACTTGAACAAGGAGTCGGATGCTAGAGATATTAAATATGCTGTGGATCGGTGGCTGACCTACAAACCGCTGTCGAAGGCTGCTAATTGGATGGTATTTGATCTTGAGATTAGTTTGCTTAGTTATTATATTTATAAATATGTATTATTATATTATAGTAATTACTAATTTAATAATATATTTTGTTTATAATTTTATGATAATTACCTTAGTGATTATTATAGTGGTGTTTTAAGTACAAATAATAAATCTTAGTTAGTTTAGTTTAGTTTATACTTTATTGCACACAAATAGAAGAAAAAGAATAAAACAAATAGAACAGAAAAGACATAAAAAAACAAGTATGCAAAGGCGGCCTTATTGCTTCAAGCAATCTCTTCCAGGCAACCTTTGGTAACAGCAAAGGACTTAAAATATAAGAAGAGAAGGGTGGAATAACGTAAGTGCAAACTAAATAATAATAATAATAATACTAAGTAAACACATAAAATACTTATGATATATACAAAAATACATAAGCTCATACACAATACACAAATACATTAATTTATAAATACATACATACAAACATATATAAACTTATACAAACAAATGCTACATATAATATAATACAATATATGATATAATATGTACAATATAATTAATAGATAGAAGAGTCTACAAATTTTCTAAATTAAAAAGGTAGTTGTTTTAGTACGTCTTTTAAATATGTTAAGTGACATTGAATGTCGCACTTCAGTAGGAAGTG
>HE672065.1:5666-47014 GCA_000313835.2 Heliconius melpomene melpomene
TGTCTAGTTTCGTCGTTTATGTTTTTTTTGTATTTTTAAATTTCTTTTTCCATTCTGTAAGTGTAAAATTATTCCCTCTTTTTGAATGTATTTTGTGTGTTAATTTTTTTTTCACGTTATTTGAAATTTTAATTTCACTCCGTAATTAAATATATCAAATATTATTAAAGAGCGATCAGCGAAAAAACTATATAAAATTCTGTATATTAAAAATATATAATACAATAAAGTATATAAAAAAATATATAAAAATAATTGTATATAAAATAAATTAATAAATAATTACATTTTAGTAGCAAGATATTGTAATTTAACCTAAAACGTTTTCATAATCATAACTATAAAAGTAGTCGTATTAAACTTACAACTGCTTATGAAGCATTTGTAACTAGTTACAGAAATAACTAGTTTCTGAAACTAGCAACGCGTGTGTCCGAAACTAGTGATCACTGGTTATGCTTAAAAGACGTTACGGCCCATGTCTACAAATTAATAATACGAGTGACGTTTCATTTGACTTAAAAAAATGACATTAGAGATAACAGAAAATCATCGATCACAGACTATAGTATGTTGTAATATTTGTATATCTTAGCTGGATCTCTTTTTAACGTGCATTCTCCTATTGCGTTATATTGTCTTTTTTACCGTACATTCTCCTTTGTGTGTTTTCCATTCAACGTGACACTGGCGAAGTGATTAGTGCCGAATTGGCACGCTCGGAACGCCATAAATAAAGAGCAACAACGACTATAGTATGTAATAGTAATTTTGATTTTTGATAAAGTTGCAGTTTTGCTGTAGTTTTGAGTTTCTTGCCGGCTCTTCTCAGCAGAACTGCCTTCCGAACCGGTGGTAGCTTTTTGTTTATATATGTTCATTCGACGATTCAAAAGGGCTTGTAATAGTTTATTTGAATAAAGAATAATTTGAATTAAAAGTCATGAGAGAATGGTAAAAATCTAACGTAGAGTTCAAAAAATGTATAATTTCACACCGTACGTAAATTATTTATTTAATTTTTACACTTAAGTATATGACAAAGACAGACGACAGTTGATAATTGACATTTCGGGTTAAAATTATATTTGTTTTTATTTTGGTTATTGATTGTAAACCTGGGTGAACGTGAAGTGAAGTGTAGCAATTAGTCTTATCATCAATAAGTTAGTCAATTTGTAAAAAAGCTAATACCTTAGTCCATTGATAATAGGAATTAATCAAATATTTAATAACTTTGTAAACTTGACAAAATGTCGATACAGTGGACTCTTATAGCAGGAATCCTGTACGTTGAAATTTTCATACTCCTGTTATTGGTTTCACCATTTTTCTTCTGTAGATCATGGAGTCCTATTTTACGAATATCATGGATAGAGAGTATTCGAGAAAATATATCAATATTTTTCTACAGTTACATGGGAATAATGAGTCTGTTTTTGATTGATTCTATTAGAGATATGATGAAATATGCTCACTCTCACTCGGATCTCAGCCAAGCTCATTTGCCTACTGATTTGAAAAACAATCTTAAAATATTCAGAGCTCAAAGAAACTACTACATTACAGGCATTTCTATGGTGTTAGCATTTGTTATTAAAAGAATACTGGGTATCCTCATATATCACACTAATCTACAAGACACAGCTGACACCATGATTGATAAGACACAAGAAGTTCTGAAAATGACAGCAGAAGCAGCTACTAAGGATGCTGAAGAACATCTACAAGAAAAAATCAATGAAATGGAAGCAAAATTACAAGAATCATTACATTCATTGGAAGAGCAAAAAACTAAAAGTATTGAAATTGAAAAGCAAGTGAAAATGTGGCGACAAAAATATGAAGAACTTAAAAGCTTTCAAAATGGCCATGTTGATATGTAAACATCTTTCACATTAACTAATATCTATAACTAGTCTATTTTTATCACTCACATGTGGCCAGGTGAATAAAAATATAACAAATGAAGTAGAAATTAATGTCTATTAGTAATTTACATTTTATTCTTTTCATAGTCCATAATCAGCTGGTCTTACATTTAATTAAAATTTTTAAGGTATGACAATGATATTAATATTATGTATGATATTAAAATAATATTTTTTAAGTTTGCCTAGTTTTTAGATTTATTTAAGCTATATATGCTGCATAATTATATTGGTAGAAATAAAAAAAAACTTTTAAAAAGTCTGTCCTTTAAGGGCCATTTGTGATTACATTTAATAAAAAAAAATTTAGTCTAGGAAAGTATTAAATATTTATTGTGATAATATATATATCTTTCATCTAATAAGTATACTATTTTTATATCTATATAATACTTTCTAAATGACAAACACAAAATTGGGGGCCTTTGTGAACTTTATACTAAATTATACTACACTGCGGTTGCCTACAGATATTTGGAGATGCTCATTGTACAAACGGAACTGTTTCTACAACATATTATATACATAATTTTTTTAAGTATATAGACCTAAGCTCAAACTGATGTTACTTTTATTAATATTAAGTGTTAACTCTAATAGTATATAATACATTTGATCATTTATCTAGATACTAGTCTTTATTAACTATATTGCTAATAATGCCTAAATTTTGACTGATTTTAATGGCATTTTTTGTAAAGAAATGTTTTTGTTTTACTGTATATGCAGCATTTTGTAGATAACTATGAAAATCCTTCTTAACATAGTATATAAGGAAAAGGATGATTTCAATGAAACCAACTCAATTTAATGAAACTGTATTTATTTCAAAAGCTTTGATCTAAGGGTAGTTGATGTATTTCATATACATAATTGGTGTACACTCTAGCAGAACTCTTATTGACTAGATCAATTTTAAGAATATTATAAAAATATACCCTGCTATTATTTAAATTAAAATATAATGTTCTTTTATTTCTCTTATTCCACTACCAAAACTGGATCATATATATTTGATCTAACTGGATCATATACACATGATATAATTTAATTTTTTAACTAAATTGAGAGTAAACATTGGATTTTTTATAGTAATAAAATAATATATTTTATTTATAAATTTCTTTGCAATACACTGTTTTATTAGGTATAGTAATATATAATATATATTTCTGGTGTGAATTTTAAAACATAAATACATATATGTTATGTATTGTTTGACGAGATGCAGCCACTCTGAAGTTAGATGACGGCACATATTTGATTTTAGCAATTTATTATCAGCAAACCTAACTTCAAAGCGGCCACAACTTGTTGACCGTACTGTACATATATATTTAGAATTTATTAGAATTGTTAGCGTCTCTCGGTTGTACGTGTATCATGACTTTGATGCCGGTGCCGCGACGCGCCACCTCGTAAGCTTCCAATGTCTCTTCAATGCTGAAGTGGTGGGTCACCAGTGGTTTGACGTTTATCTGTCCGCTAGCCACCATTGATAACGCTATTGGGTATCTGTTTAGAAACAAAATATTGTTTAAGTATGTTCAATTTGTGAAATATGCAGAAGGCTGTGATGTGTCATTAATGGGCCAAGATTTTATATGCCTACAGGTGACAGAATTTAATGTCATGCTTTGCCTAGAGTTATACTTATCTAGGAAATATTTATGTATTAAAAAAATAACAATTTACAGATAGGGTTTGAAGTCTTAATGCATAAGGTTTGCATTAAGTTAGGCATACTCTTTGTCAATGAAGTAGAAATAATGTGAGAGGACAACATCCATCTTCCTGTGTAAGTACAGGCAGTTACTAAAATTAGATTGTATTTAAAACTACTAATATAGATCATATTAAACGTTTCATATTGCAGACTAGACTAACAAGAAAATTAAAATTGAAATTTAAAAAGAAAATGTTTTTAGTGTTCATTTAATTTATAGTGTTTTCTAAAGCAAAGATAAGCTACATGCTAATAACAATTAATACTTATAACATACTCATTGACGTAGCGGAAAATACCGCGGACATCAACCTCCCTTGCGACTGCACCAGCCAACGGCACTGTCAACTCGGGGCTGCCCATACCCACTAGAACTGCTGCACCCCCCGACTTTGTTGCCTGTTTAATATATTTACATAATATAGCATCATATTTTTTCACATTAAGGTTACAATTATACAATTAATAGGCAATGCGGTCGTATTAACTTACTAAAAGTGATTCAAGCAACATAATTTTAATTGTATTATAGTACTAAGAGCGGTACTAAAATAATAATTTCAAAAGAAAATGGACATGGTCCTTCGAGCGAGATCTTATTAACTGATAAATAATACAATATCAAAACTGACAATTGGAGTGAATTGAAAATGTTGAAATATTAAAAATACATATACTATTGAACTAGTGACGTTAGCGGCCCGCTCACGTCCGCTTATGTAGACCTATATATTATAGACAAATTATACAAGTTGTTATATAAATTGTAGCTTGTATTAGTTTTCTATATAAGCTAATGTTTCAAATTTTATAATATTGGTAGGATTTCCAACTAACCAGTAGTGCAAGACGAACAGTGGCCTGTGCGCCGCTCGCATCTATGGAGACGTCTGGATGACCTCCTAGAAGCTCGTGTACCTAAAACAATATTGCTTATTACTTTTTTCTTTAGGCTTTTTCACGTATAGCAGGAGAGGAAGGTTTTAAAGACATAGTGTCTTCCCCACAATACGACTAGCTACTACTTTCGAGACATTATGCTGATTAGCGGAACTCAGTACGACGCTTTGTCTCGTTAGCAGAGCAAAAAAAGAAAATAATTCATTCCCTCTAGTGGGAAACTTAATCAGTCAGTCAGACTCTGTCTGTCTCTCTCTCTCTGTTTCTGTTTATACGAGTTAAGATTGAACCGGACTTGATTGTGTACATATCTATTATTACTAGTAATAATACTAAACATTTAAATTCAAAGTATACGTGGGGTACTTACCTTATGTACTATTTCCGCCTCATTTGAATCCTTAGTGACCAGCAAAGTATGATCAGCACCTAACTCTTTAGCAGTCTCTAATCGGGACTGAAGTAAATCTGAAGACAAAGCAAGCACACTTATTAATATTATTATTATTTTTTTGACTATCGTTTTTTTTTCACTAACCTAAAAAATAACAAATGAAAATACGTTTTTTAGAAACGTATAACAAATTTAACGTATTTGAACCCGTCCTATTGGAAACCGTCCAAGCACTCTGACCACTTATGAACGTATGGTTTAGTGTGAGTTTTATGCATTTTTAAAAAAAGATTAGGAACACTATTATTATTCTCTATGTAGAGCACATTATATATGTGTCACACTAATTGTAGACTGTTGTTAACTTTTATTTCATGTAGGTACAAATTTGGACAAGCTGATTGCTGACAAAATCGAATTCTTTAAATTAATTGAAATCAGCTTCACGTCGTATCCCGTACTCTCTGTTAAGACACTCCGTTACCCACTTTCCGCCGAAATCAATGTAAAATTGACTGGTTATAAGTTCGATCCCCACTCGAGGAAATTAAATTTTTATTTATATTTTCATTTCTTTGCTCTGGTGTAGAGGCAAAGCGCGGCGTTGAGTTCTGCCACTTATCACGCAATGCTTCCAGATTTCGGCGGAAAGTGGGAAATGGAGTCAAAAGAATATTATCTATTTACCTGTAATAAGAATCTTGCTAGCACCCATAGCCCTAGCAGCCAACATGGTAACAAGTCCAATGGGTCCTGCGCCCAGCACCAGCACAGCTTGTCCGGCGGTCACGCCGCCGCGCCTGCACGCGTGGATACCCACTGATAGAGGCTCAAGGAGCGCACCCTCCTCCATGGAGACGTGGTGTGGTAATCTGGAAGTGATTTTATTTAAATTAAATACATTTAAGTTCAAAAGTTAATTTAAATTTTATATATAAATATTAGCGGTAATAGTATTATTATTTTTTTCACGCCATAGTAGGGTAGACAGGACGAAATTTCAAGGCATTGCGTGTTGGGTGGCGCAACACAACGCTGCGCTCATGCTTTGGTATCAGAGCGAACAAATGAAAATATTAAGAAATAATAATTAATTAATTCGCCCGAGTGGGAATCGAACCTACACCACAATGGCCTCTTAAATGTAAATATTGGAAATCAGATTTTTTTTGTATTTTTAACATTATTTAAGTTTTATTTCACACTTAAAAAAGAAAAAATATACAATTTATAAGTGGCTTAAATTAGCTAGAGCGATTGATATGTTCAAGGTTAGGTTAATATGTTGTTATAGTATAGAAATTAAATTACATTGTTTAAATATATTAGTCAACGTCATAAAACGATTAGTTTGGAAACAATGAAATTGAAGAATTAGAAAACTATTATTACTATTAAACTACTATTACTTAAACTATTATTATTGATTACATTAATGAAAATGGCCAGCGTGGCACAGATGCACAAGCGTGCGACTGTTGACGCACAGATTGTGGGCTCGATTCACATTGTTCGCGATTAACACTAGGTGTTCAAGTTTCCTCTGTATACTCGTATATAGTCGATCGAAGTTTTTACGTTATAAACTCAATGTACATAACGTTATCTTACTTTACCAGTTACCTACACTATTTATTAAGATCTCTTATCAGTTTAAACTCAATCACAACGATCAATGAAGTATAACAACAACTCACTTATAGCAAAAATCGGCAGCATGTTTATAATAGCGAACCAGATTGCCGTCAAAGGGCGGCGTGGCGCAGAACTCTATGTCGGGGCAGAGGTGGTATCTGCCGGTCTTGCAGAATTCACAGTACCGACAAGGAACGCCAGGCTCGATGGCCACTCGATCACCGACTTGTAGATTCTTCACTTTGGCGCCTAGCTGTAGAATAAAACAGATATGTTTGTAATTTAAGTAATATTATATTTAGTGTTTTAAATTTATCGAAAAACATATTCTGTATTTCGTTTGGTAAAATAAATAGAACCTAAAGCTTAATATTTTAAGCCATGATCTATATATATAAAAGGACTTGTCCTCACTGACTGAGGTAAGACGCACGCACAGCCGTAACCGCTGTGCGTAGAAACGTTAAATTTGGAAAAAAGTTTACTTTCGTAATCTGGACATCCACTAAGAAGGGATTTTGAAAAATTTTAACCCTAAAGAGGTGAAATAGGGGTTCAAAGTTTGTATGGAAAAAAAAATAAATCGGCACCGATTTTTATAAAATTTGAAATTTAGATTTTTAAAAGTATTTAATTGAACACGTGTTTCATCGTTTTCTAGAATTCTCCCCCTAAGGGTGCCAATAAGGGGTTGAAAGTTTGTATAGGTTTTTTTAAATTGTCACCAATTTTTATAAAATTTGAAATTCACACTCTTAAACGTATATAATTAAACACATGTTTCATGGTTTTCTAGAATTCACCCCCTATGGGTGCAAATAAGGGGTTGAAAGTTTGTATGGAAAAATCTTTAAATCGCCACCGATTTTTATAAAATATGAAATTTAGACTCTTAAAAACATTTCGTTGAACACATGTTTCATGGGTTATCAGAATTCACCCTTAAATACGTAAGCGAAGCTGCGCGCGTCCGCTAGTATTATATATGATATTACATATGTAAACTTTATGAGATTAATGTTTATTATGTTAATAGTATTATTAAGAATATTGTGCACGTTGTTCAATTTCCTTCCATTGCATTCCGATACTAAATTATGTAACTAATTCTAAAATGTATTTATGAGCAAATAGTAAAATTTAATTTATGAATACAATGTGTTAAAAAGTTATAAAATCACTAAACTGTATCTTTCAATTTAGCTTCATTTAGATGTGAACAAGAATTGAAAGTAATTGTAAAGTAATTGGCGAAACAATACATCCATTAATGTCAAGGATATACTTAAATATCACAATATATAAACTGAACCGACCATTATAAATTTAAAGTAAAATAAAATAATGGTTTAATAACTAACTTGACAGAAAGTTACGGTAACTTTTAGGTAAAATGTTTTGGATCCTAAAAGCGACTATTTCTCTAAAATGACCTGATAGTTGTTCTCTGGAATGAGATGATAGTTGTTCTTGTATTAGCTTGGTATTTTTTTTTTTACTTAGGTAAGTAAGTAGGTATTCTACATATTAAGTGAAAGAAAAAGTGTAATTTTAGCTTTACGCTGTTTCTGCTTATTCTGTTTACCTTAGTAAGTTAGGCGTAGGGTAACTCAACGCCATCATTTGTCTTCCAGAGTAGAAAAATAAAAATAACTAACTAATTTCCCCGAATACGGATCGATCCCATAACCATACCGTTTACAGTTAAACGCTTTCCCACTGCGCCACGATAGCCTTGAAAATATGATATCAACATTTAATAACATAAGCAAGATAACAGTTTTTTTAATGTATATTTCATGTAATTCTTATCTCAAAGAATACTTACACTATTATTTTACATCAACTATATTTCTATACACAAACGTATATACATAGGTATCTACATATGTTTACTCTTATACGTTTTCTTGTATTTTATCTTAACTACATATAATAATTATTTGTTGTTAGGTACATATAAATATAATAGTTATAATTTATCTTCAAGCGGTACCCCGCCTATAACAGGGTAGGCAAAGGAAACCCTTCCCGACTTTTTGACGAATTGTCGAGGCAGTGATGAAACTCAATACCACGTTTTACATTGTTACCAGAGCATAGAAATGAAAATAATAATTCATTGCCCCGAGTGTCCTACCCGTGTGGATGCTTGCGCCCCTGCTCTACGACGGGCTCAGAATATTTTCCGCTCACTCTTCGTTTTTTTCCCGAATATTATTAACTCTAGCTACGAAAAAACAGAAAGAGAAAGAAAAGGCTTTGAAACTGTTACGTTCAAATTTTTATGTTTCCTAAAAAAGTGTTATACATATACCTACAAGATAAAATTACAAGCAAAACTAATCTGAAATGTATCAGTAGCAAAATATTAGTAAAAAGATTAAAAATATATTTTTACTAGTGGGCCCGGACGCGGCCACGCCCGCGAAAATATAAGCCTAAATAATTAAAATAACTTAAAAAATAATAATTAGTGGAGATTTATTATAAGAAAAAATATCTGAGTAACCGAAATGAACAAACAAAAGAGGTATAAGTAAATTCTTAATATTAGAAAAAGTACCTAAAGTTTGCCGTGCGCGCGTACTAATCATTTTTCTATATTATTTTTTGCGAACAATCTATACTAATATAATAAAGCGGAAGAGTTTGTTTGTTTGTTTGTTTGAACGCTAAGATCTCTGGATCTACTGGTTCGATTTACTTTGTTTTTGTTTTGTATGAAAGCTGCATTCTTCAGAAGTGCTATAGGCTATATAATATTACATTACACATATGTACTAATAAATTAAAATACTTTCTAATTTGACATGCAATTTATTCTGCCATGTTAATAACAACCGACGTCGCTACGCGACCGCGTTCGTTACCGCGTCATTTTGATATTCATCCTTATGAAAATAAATATAATAGTCACTTTTAGCATTTCATCTAGATTGAAATTATATTTCTATAGAAATTATATTCTTATATTTCAAGCAGGCGTAGCCGCGTCCGGGTCCGCTAGTATTAAATAAAATCCCAAATGATTAAAATTACAATATTTAAAGTGTATAACATCGGTATAGATAACCGAACTGAGATAAATTAATTATAAGCAGCAAATAATTACATAAAAAATAATAGTAATTCGAAAATATCTAAAAATTTACAAAATCATCAAAGTCATCTGCCCGTTCGCGTCGGTCATACTATACCACTCGTAAGCTACATAAGTCATTTGGAATCAGTGACATCTGCTTATTTATTTATTAGAATGTTATACAGTAAACTATAATTTCCATCTAGTTGAAATGCTAAAAGTGACTATTATATTTATTTTCATAAGGATGAATATCAAATTATAGAAATCATCTAATTTTTGTTAATGTATACAAATCTAAATCGGCGCGCGCCATGTACGCAAGTTAAGTTAAGCAAGCTCACTTTGGGTGACGTTTTCTTAAAACAACAAACTTTGCAAATCGTTGCTTAGCAACGGCGGTTGTTATAAACATGGCGGAATAAATTGCATGTCAAATTAATAAGTATTTTAATATATTTATATATATCGAAAATATTACAAATATGAGAAAAAAGTATCCTATTTCATCCCGAGACCCTCAAGTATCTCTATATGTGTATTTTATCACAATAGAATTAGCGGTTTGGTCCTGATTGCGTAAAAGACAGACAGACAGACAGACAGACAGAGTTACTTTCGAATTTATAATATAGGTATAGATTGTCGACGATTTTTGATTAGATATTTTTGTAAATATTAAACGAATTAAGTAGGTACTTAGCAATTGGTGGTAATAACGTAAATAATGTCTGCGTTGCATAATAACGATAACGTCTTATTACTTATTATCGCTTTAATAACTTACGATGTACACACGATATGTGTTTTGTATGTAAATAAGTCATTTTCAGATATACTGTTACTGATATATATAAAATAATTTTATATTTATATTAAAAAAAAACCAATCAGTCTCACGCCGTATCCCGCACACAGCAGGGTAGGCTAGTGCCGTAGCTAGTAGTACATTCCGTGCCCCATTTTCTGCTGAATTCTGGAGGGATTGCGCGTTGAGTGGCGGAACTCAACACCGCGCTTTACCTCTACATCAGAGCGAAAAAATAAGAATATAAACTTAAATAAATATTTTATTTCCTCAGGATCGAACCTGCAACTAGTCTCGTTTACAGTCACATTTTGTGCCCCTGCGCCACTACTGGCCCCAATAATAAAATTTTGTAAAATCATATTTATTAATAATTATTATAGTTTAGTAAGACGAGTATGTTAATTTGTCTGACATTATCGCCAGACACACCTCCGGCCAACGACCGGTTTGAATGTCACATTTTTACTACGCATTACGAACTACGACGGTAGATACCTGCTAGATACGTACGTAGGTATATTTAATCGTGTTAGTAACAACCATAATTATACGTATAAACATATATGTATAATATATTATTTATTGTAAAAGATATATTTCCAATACAAGGACATTTTAAGGGCAAACTCATAAATAATATTATGCTATTTTTATTTTTAACATACGTAATACACACATTATAACGTATTATTTTCTTTCTACGTGTTTATAAGATATGTAAAATGTAATTTCTCTAGTTAATGAATGCTAAATCAACAACATTCATAAGTAATGGATAACTTAACAAAAAAAAATGTTTGTGGTCTATCTCTCTTTCTCTCTCTCTACCCTGAAGGATGAAACGTGAAGTTACAAAAATTTTGTTTATTTTTTAAAAATGATTTTGTATACCTTAGCAACTACACCGGATGCTTCGTGTCCCATGACCATCGGTGCATTGAGGACGAAGTGTCCGCAGGAGCCGTGCTGCCAGTAGTGCACGTCTGACCCGCAGATGCCGACGCAGTCCATACGGAGAAGAACCTCTATAAATTTAGATTTCTTTAATATAGTCCTGTTGGAAGATAGGCAGAGAAAAAACTGTTTTTTATTTTCCGCCTGATATCGGGACCTTGCATATTGGTATGCCCGAATTCAACGTCGCGCATTCACTTATTTTAAAGAAGGAATGACAATAATTTCTTTGTTGTTGTATTCGTCTCAGTAGGGATCGAAGGTCGAATCCAAAATCATTACATCTGTGTAACAACCACGACGAAACCATCATGGATTAAAGTTATATGGAAAACAATATATGTATAATTACAAAGAACAATATTCAAGAATATAATATTATTATAATTTTACTGACAATGAGATAATAAAATATTTCTATAGTTATAGCATATTAATACTTTTAATTAAATAAGATAGGCAGGTAGGAAGAGGGAGCCCAGTGGTTAGCTCCTCTTCCAATTTTCACACCACAGTGAAGAAATGAGAATATGTATTAAAAAAATAATTTCCTCGAATGGGAATCGAACTTTGTGCCCGTGCGCCAGGATTAGCCTAATTGTATAAATATTAAAACAGTATAAAATATGCTATATTCTTACCATCGTCACCTATTTCTGGAATAGGTGTTTGCTCCTGCAACACAAAATTAATAAAATCATTATAACATATAGATATGCCAAGAAGATCAAAACAAGTACTTAAGATATTTTTATCATAATCTCAAATCAATTCAATTAATTTGCAAAATAGTGGGAAAAAAAGATAAATCTTCAACGCAACTCCAATTATGGAACATAAGGTTTTTATAAACCGCTCTCAAGATCGAACTAAGATTTGGGACTTGGGAGCAATATATAAGTACGGGCCCAAGTACCTAACTTAAGCAGTAGGAACTTACTTAAGTGAATTTAATACAACTATATTCATAAAACAGGTTATTTCTAGCAAAAAATGCATTACAAATTACAAAACTAAATAATAGCATTTGGCCGATAAAGAATAGTATGCACACTGGGTATCAGTTTGCCTACTGTTTCTATAATTATGTGTTCAGGTGTAATAGGTACACAAAAGAGCTGACACTTGACATACCTACATAATATGTAAATTATACATATTTTAATAAATTGAAACACGTTTTTAAGTATAGAGTACCTACTACCTATTATAGGCATAGCGCTATTACAGTAGAAGATAATAAATACATTCATCTATTAGATATAATTTTTTTATTACATAAAAATATTAAGAATATCGAATACGAGGAAACTATGTCCTAAGCCTAACTAGTATTTACTACAATGCAAGAACATACGTCGGGCAAGCAAAATGCACAACCACAAAGCTTAAAATATGTATCAGTACATTAAATATTTTACAAAAAAAAGATCACGATATGTTAATAAAATATACTAATAGAATGTAAATAAGGCTGATATACATATTATTTACATACATTTTAGTTCGGCAAACTTATATAGATACATTACAGATAAACAAGTAAAGATATTTTAAAGTATTTCACACAAAAATGTTACTGAATTTAAAGTTGTAAGTGTTAATTTATAACTTTCTAATGTAATTTATCTTTAGTGAGTCTTAAATATTTTAAGCGTTAAAATCAAAACCACCATGGCAACCCTAAACAAACTACTGTAATAAATATGTTGATTATAATTCTCGGTTACGTCTGTGGTGGATATTACGAAACTTTAGGTTTGCAAAAAGTAGTCTAACTCAAAGCTCATGCAGCTTCTTTGAGATATAACCTAATATACATACGTACAAATATTATTTGTATTTATAATTTTATTTCTATAAGAACTTACCAGTCGTAAATCCTTAGTTTTGTACAAAACAGCAGTGAGGTTATCCAACGCCATTGCTAACGCGTGCGCTCTGGGCGACTGTCACACAACTACTAATATAGTTAACTAATGATAAATGATAATTTAGATTCGCAAATCGCAGCTATTTCTCATTTCACAAAGATAATTAACAGTAGCAACAGTAAAAAAATACTATTTTATTTAGATTGAATGGATTGGAGACTTCATTGATTTTGTCAAGGCAAATGTAGTGGAAATAATAAGGAACAAAACACTTTAGGCTATATATAGAACTAGAAAAGCGGGATAAGGAAGCTCTATTACGATATTAGAAGACTTCAATCAATTCCACGAGATCGTTAGACATTACAATGAGATATTAACAAATTTAAGTGAATCCATTTCAAATTGTAGTGCACATAGCAAATAGTGTAGTAATGTAGTTCTTACGGGTGTTAGAGATTCTTTATACAGCCAAACGCTATTACGCGTCTAAAAACTTAACAAAGCTACCGCACATAGTAGAATAGGCAGAGGGAACTTGTGTACCTAATTAACATTAGGTACACAAGTTCCTTTTTTTATTAACTTCTGTTTCCTATTTTACGCTGAATTCTTAAGGTATTGCGTGTCGAATGTCGAAATCGGAACACAACGCCATACTAAACCAAAAATGAAAATATTTCATTTTCCCAAGAGGGAATTGAATCTACATCCATCATGATTACAGTCGCACTTGTGCTTCTGCGCCACGATAGCCTCTCATTATTTCGAAAGATTAAGTATTCTTTATAAGTTTTTTTTTACGAAAGGAGTAAAAAATAGTTATTAAATATTTGTGGTCACGAGATGAAAATCAAAGTAAGCATGGAATAATGTCCATCTGCAACGCAGCTGCCACACACAATAGGGGTAGTTTTTATATATATTATTGATAGATTGAAATTGGGGTGAATTATCGATTTACGATCTTGCATTTACAAATCCGTCAAAAGTTGTGAAAAATATAATTAAGTAAGTTAGTATACTATTAGGTATATTTTCTATTAAAGGTATAATTTTTTTATAAATATATTTTTAAAGCCGATGTGCGTGCAGAGGAAATGTTAAAATAAATTATAAACACAGTAGAACAGCGTTTTATTGTAAACGCGAAGGTTATGGGTTGGACCGCACTCAGGGCACATTACCCATATTAAATTTATTTACGACGAAGAGTGACATTAAATTCTGCCTCATAATACGCAATGTCTCGAAAATTCAGCAGGACTAAGGATTCTCACACTAGGTAGTAGGTTCCCTCTGCATACTATTTTCACTTAAATTTTGATTGTCATAAACATAAAACTATATCATAGAATATTCCATGTGAAACCTGAATGCCTACCCATGTGTTCAGTGAGATTTGTTGAAGGACAGTTTTGCAGTAATTACATCATTATACAGGTGTAAGCCCTTTACTTATTGCTACGTTTTTTTCGACCTATTTTCTAGATCTATGTCCTAATCACATCAGAACCCAAGTCCTGAATGCCCCGCCTCCTCTAGGTACTATATTTGTACTTGCGTCAACGGCCATGCCTTTGATTCATTGTTAAAAACATTATATGCGCTTATCACACTATCTCAAAAGGTATTAGTATTACATAAAAGATTTTATTATATGTATTAAACATTATCACCGTCAAAAACAATTTAGATACCGTGCCTAAATACTATCAGATACTGCACGCTGTTGTCGCAGTTATTTTGGTGTCAAATTTTGGTTTAAGTTTAAACAATTCCTCAGTTTAATACAAAAAAGAGATAAACGACGAAATTTGTTTCGTTCCCCTCTAACCACTCACTCTTGCTTCATAAATCTTTTTTACCAATTTTTATTCCTGAGTAGGTTCTTCTCCATTCACACTATAACATCCTCACTAATACTTATAGAGCAGCTATTAGCAGATTCCGTAAACTAAACCGACTATGAGAAGATTTTTTTGTAATACTCATGTTGCAATGGTACGTATAACAGTGTCGGTACTGGTACTGCATTGTGTACGGCCAAATGTTACTGTTATCAAAAAAAAAATTGTAAAAATCATATTAAACTAATTTCACGCTGTATCTCACACAGCAGGGCACCGGGAATTTTGAGGCACTGCGTATTGAGTGGTGAGACTCAACGCCGGGCTTTTGCCTTGGTACCAGAGCGAAGACTGACAATATTAATAAATAATAGTTTATTTCCTAGATTGGGGATCGAACCCACAACCATCACGTTACAGTCACATTTGTTCTTGAACAAGATTGGCCTCAATTAATTTGCAATTAATTGCAGAGGTAAGACTATAGCAGATATAAACCAAATAAACCACATATTTATAAATATACGGTACATATTATAATTATTCATTTGTTTAATATAATAAAACAAGCTTTTATTTAATTAACAACTTGTCGACTTATCGGCTTACTCTTTGAATTATTGCATCTAATCTTTACGACAGACTTAGTTGTATAATGATATAGTAATAATTTTATCAGACTTAATAATTTATCTATTATATAAGTAGTCATTTTCATTTAATTTATATTTTAATAAATATTAAAAATCTATATTTAAGAAATATTTTTCATTTTCATACCCCCATTCTGATAAGACAAGGAGTCTTTCCACTCGTGCGGAAAACGTAATATCCTAACACTCGGTTCTCTCTGCCTACCCTACTATATAAGGCTCATAGAGAACACTTAGCTCCACACTGTATCCCAAACTCGGAAACTTAGTGTTAAGACATTTCATTTCTCATTACAACAATTCCGATAAATTCTCAATGCATTGTATGTGTGTTCAGTGACGGAACTCAACGCCGCGCCTATCCGTTACGAGCGAGGAAATTAAAAACATTAAATATTTCATTCCGCCGAGTCGGAATCGAACCCATAGCCGTCGTGTTTACCGTCGCATACTTCTGTACCACGAGTGCCTAATGAAGAGGACATATAATAATTATGTTTGTTGTACATATATACGATTTTATTATCTATTTCATAAATTGTTTATTGTACTTAGTACACATGCGTCATCTTAATTTATAAATAAGTAAATAATGTGATAAAATAGTTTTTTTTTATTTAACAATAATATAAGATATCGTGATAATCCTCACTGACCTTTCCAGATAAATCCGAACACTTAGCTATGTCAGTATCATTGGAATATTTTTATTAAAACCTACGCTGACATGATATGACCGATAATAATAATTTTTCCAATTATTTATCTTTTTACCTTCACGTTGAATGCCGCACATAGCAAGGTATGCTGATTGAGCCTGGGTTCCTAGTGTTAAGATTAAGACACTCCGTTTCCGTTAAGACACTTCGGTTTCCAAATTTCCCCAATGTAGACTTCTGGAAGCATTGAGTCTCGAGTTACGGAACTCAAGGTCGCGGTTTGTCTCGTTAGCAGGGCGAGGGTTAAGGCTTAGAAACAAATAACTGATGTTTATTTTATTTCATATAGTATTGGCTATAAATATTTTTCCAAATTATATCAACTTTCTGATAATATAAATCTGCTATTTCTTTTTTTAAATTGTCTCTTTTCCTAATAGGCTGATAGCAAGTTTATACTCCAAGCCAATAAATTAAGACGACCTTATTTTTTTTAATTTTTAGAATTATTAAAAATAAAAGATACATAGTAATTATACTCCATAAACAATAAGCGTGACAACTATTTAAAAGACTTTTATAGTTTGTTTTATATTTTGGGCAATTTTTCTTTTATTTCTATGAAATCGTATTTAATCTTACGCTATAAAAATACGGATTGATGATTATGCATTAATATTGTTTTACTTACATATGTATAATATTTTCAATTTCAAATCAAATTTATTATACCTACACTATAAATAGAATACAATATTAATTATTGTATAAAAAAAATAAAAACAATTATTATTCATAATATATTATAAGCTTACAATTTATTCCACACATCACTCCGCCCACCCCCACAACCCGTGGCTCTCTCTAATCGTCTCCCTATTATCTCTTCTTTGTCGAGTTACAGCACTAGCTTCACCCTTCGCAACAGCCTTCTTCCTTTCCATTTTCTTCTGTCGAATTTCTAGATTCTTCTTTACTTGGTTTTTGACCACTTCTGGAGCTATTGTACTAGCTGATGTATACGATCTCATTGATCTAACATCAGATAGCGCTTTTTCTATCATTGCTAGTCTGTATTTTTGGGAATTTTTGTCTTCTATGCTATCTTCTTCGTTCTGTTTCCCTTCTCCATCTTTAATGGGTACAAGTGTTGGTACTTCTTCTGTTTCTGATATTGTCAGGTCTTTTGTTTCACTGATCATGTTCTGTACTTGTGTTTCGTCGTGCTGTATTGAAGCTTCAACCTGTTAGTATTTTTTAAAATTGAATATGGTTTGTATATTGGTCACTTAACAAATATAACATTTATAAATGTATATAGATAAATGTGTATGTATAGTAAAGTGTAGTAAAGTGGAGAACGGAGTGTCTCAACATTAGGTTCCCATTGCCTACAATGCTGTGTTTGCGGGATATAGCGTGAAGTTAAAAAAATATTAAAGAAATAAATGTGTACAAAGTGGAAAGAAATTAAAATAAATCAAAGTAGCTTCATGCTGCACATAGCAAGGAAGTTAAAGGGTACCTAGTGTTAAGACACTGTTTCACACCTTTCCACAGAATTGCGTGTTGAGTGGCAGAACACAACGCCGGGCTCTTGCCTTAGTGCCAGACCGTAAACAAATGGAAATATTAATAAATAATAGTTCAACCCCTGAGTGGGGTCAAACCGCATTACAGTCACAAATTTTTGTTCTTGCGTTACAACAGTCTCAAATAAGAAGAATAAAATAAGAATTCATTACACAAGATTATAAACAATGCCTTTGTAAACAAAGGCACCCAAAGAATTAAAAAAATAATTTGTAATTATACTAAAGTTATAAAGTTGTATAGGTTAGTTAATTTGGATATCGGACTACTGATTCAAATAGATTTTTTTTTCTCCCATTTATGCATAAATTTAGAATGTATCATACACAAATCAGCTCTTTGCATCTCAAAGTAAAAAGCTAGACTAGACATCTATATATCTTTCTTACAACTATGTGATGATACAACACTAACATAAAAAAAAAGTATTAAACCAACATTTGAAAATTACCTGCTTTCTTAGTGAAATAATTTCATCTTCAGAGCATTTAGTACTTTCATTTTCCTCTTGTTTCTCTTCATTCTCCTCATCACTGGCTTCGTCTTCACTTACTTCAAGACCAATACCCATTTCCTACAAACAAATATTTTATTTTTTAGGCAACTGACATAAAGAACAAATGTAATTTCATCTATACTAATATTAATAAAATAGAACTAAAGAAGTTGGTTAATCTTAAGAACTACTGGTTGAAATAAAATATCTTTCTGTTAAATAGTCCTTATTTTATGAGAGTAGGTTGCTATATGCAGTATTTTAATAATTTTATACTATGAAATTTACTTAAGCAAATGTATCTAAATTGACCCCCATTAAAATCTAGAAAAAACAAAAATACCAAGTACAATTTCATTCCGAATATATAATGTTCTTTCTCTTTTTACAATTTGTTTCCAGCATATAACAGTGCACCCAACGAGAATCTAGAATTAAAAAACTCTGCAATTTCTCTGTGGGTCAGTATATTTAGAAAAGTATATATTATAATTAACATTTATACCTGTAAAAGTTCATCTTCAAGTCCATTAGTCCGCTTATATCCAGAACAAGCCACTTCTTCGTCAAGATGGTCGTCCCGCTCAAGGTCAGTGAACTTTGGATATAAACTGCTTTCGTAGCCGAAACGCTTTTTGAAAAATTCACGCACACATTTCACATCCCGGTCAAAGTAACTGTGGAATGAGGAATTCATTTAGTATTAAATAAAAGTAATTGTTTAATTTTTCTCAAGCATAACATGTAGTAGTCAGAGAAAAACAAATGTTAAGAGACTGTGACCTTCATTTTTCACTCAGTTTCGAGATATTGCGTGTTGAATAACAAAACACAATACAACACAAAAACTGAGTAAAGTAAAATAGCAACAAATTATGATTATAGTCACAACAGATTTTTCTTGCTCTGTTAAGACAAAGCAAGTAAAATTCTGGCACTGATACCTAATAATGAAAGATATGTTAGTATTAGATTCCCTCTGCTTACCCTGCAATGTGAGCAACATAGCATAAAGATAAAACCAAGTACTCACAGCTCAGCATTAGGATGTTTAGTGGACACCATTTGTGGAAAATCAATAATAATTGGGTGTCCATGTTCATCTATCATGATGTTGAATTCATTAAAATCACCATGAATGACCCCACAGTTGCCAAGACGGACAATTAAACTCATAAGCTCATCATAGAGACCTTCTACATCTTCCACTTCAGATACATGGGTCCTGAAATGTAAATAAATTATGTCTTTAACAATCTTTATTCTTTATAATATTTTACCTTTACTTCTGCATGGTGTATAATATTCATATTTAATTATGTATATAGTTATGTTAAAAATAGGAAATAAGAATTAATAAGAAAAATATTACATTGGTCCTCCACCAACAAGTTCCATAACAACACAGTGTCTATTAAAATCAATTGGTTTAGGAACTGGAAATCCCCTGTCATGTAAAGCTTTCATGTAAGCAAACTCCTTGGTGGCAGAGATTCTAGACAAGTAAAGCCATGAGGCACGGTTCCTGTGTGCATGGTAGTCTCTTTTGTCTTTGATGTTTCGAAAGCATGTGCGGCCTAATCTGAAAATGTAAGATTTTTAGATATAATATTCAAAAAATTACTACCTTAAAGCCTAACCTGGTATACATGGTATAACTAACTTATAGATTAGTTAAGCCAATTTTATTACCAAATTTTTATGAATGAATTATTGTATCAATATTACTTAGTATGTGAAAAACAAATAAACTACAAAATAAAATTCTTTACCTGTGCAATTTCAAGCATAAGGGGTTTCTATCTTCATCAGCAACAGTGTAAATATTTGATTCTTTTCCAACACCAATTTGATTACCAAAAGAAGTAATCACTTTCCTGTTAGTCAGGGCTTTTAAAGCTAAGTAGTCATATCCAGCATTTGTGAGTCTGTACCCATCATCTATAACCAATAATTAAAATAATAAGATTTAATAATAAGATCTAGTGCAAATATATAATCAGTAAAAATAAAATTGACCTTACAATGTTTACCACGTTCATATGTCAATAGTCTATGTTTACATAAATCCTTCATGAGTTTATGAACTCCTCCGTGACGTAGATTTGCAATAGATGCTACTAAAGATCCTGGCACCAGTTCGTGGTTTTTCATACCCATCTCTACCTAAAATTAGTTAAATATTAAATGTTTTCTGCTAATAATAACAAGGTTATAAAAAATAGTACTTACAGCTGTAAGAACCCGAAAGTCTTCAGGTGTTAAGTAGCGCAAAATTGTAACGTCTAGTTTACCCATTGTGACAGTTTTTGTATTAAAAACAAATCAAAATAATTTAAAAACACATCATAACATTACACAGAAACGTGGATCCCAAAAAATAAAACCCAAAGGACTGTCTTTTTGACACTGACATTTAAACATTTCATTTAAAAATCTTGAAATAATTAGTTGTTTTATAAATAAAGGGTAACTACCAACGAAAAAAATATTGTAAAGATTAAAAGCTAATATTTCTTTAGTAGAAACAATATTTTTACAAAAGTTTTAAGAATATGAAATAGATTGAAGATTAATAAAGTTAAACGTTTATTTGCCGAATGAAATTTCCAAACTGTTTAACATTGACAGTGACAGTTTGTACTTTGACATTTTACAACAATGTTTTGTACTTGTCTTGTCCCGTTCGGTTCGCTTGTCGCCCTTCGTCAGTGTATTTTTAGTTACTAATTCGCTGTTAGAATTATAAATAATAACAAAGTGGTCTAAGTTACAATAGTAACTGAAATAATTATAGATTTATCCTCTTTTACGACGCTATGATTAGATATCAATCTACATAATTCAAAATAAATTTAAAATTTATTTAAAAATTAATAATGGAACAAAACAAATCAGAATTTTTAAATGGATTGATCTGGTTAGAAGAACCAAAATCTGTGTTCTACTCAGGACAGTTGATTACGGGAAATGTTAAATTCGATCTAAGTAATCCACTGAAGTTATTGTGTAAGTTTTTACTGCAATAGTAAGGAATATATCATAATTTTCTAATATCCATTATATTTTTAAATTTTTTTTTTCTTTGTAGATATTAACATAGTTTTCAAAGGGGAAGCTAATGTGGAATGGTCAGAACAAGAGGTTGAAACTTATTCTGGTGTTACAAGAAAAAGAGAAGTAAAATATGGTGGCAATGAAGTTTATTTCGATTTTACACTTTGTGTTTGTGGAGGAAATGGTATTTACAACTTATTATTTATGTTATTTTTCTGTACTACATATAAAAGTATTACAAGTATCATTTAACAACAAGTAATGAACATGTGATTTTTGTAACCATTGTATATTTTTTATCTTCATGCTTTTTTCCAAATATAGTAATTAAACAGAATTAGTTAAGTATAACAACACTCCATTCTCACCAATTTTTTCTGTTTTGACTGTTTCCAGTACCACCAACTTTATACCATACCTCCTATCCTTTATAGCAGAAGTAGCCACTAGGCTACTATAATCCATTTTATTATTAACTTACCTTACCACTAGGTAAGATCTATTCTTCACATGTTGCCTAATTTCAAGAGATTGAGTGTTTGGGTTGGGGAATAATTGTCTTGTTGTCAAAATGTATAATGAGGAAATAATAATTCATACCCTTGAACTTACAACCATTATGTTTATAGTCAGAAAATGATAACTACTTTTTGCTTTCAGGTATAACAGTACTGCCGAGCGGAGCCCACTCCATACCTTTTGTGTACCAACTTCCTCCTAACATACCATCGTCATTTGAAGGAGAAAGAGGAAGTATCTCATATAAAGTCACAGCAAGCCTTTTACACACAGATGGTGTGACAAAAGAGGAAATTGTTAAAAAAATTAATGTCATTGCCCCTTTGGATCTAAATACTGAAGAAAACATGGTAAAGATAAATAATAACATAGATTATCTCTTTTTTCAATACAGCAGGATAAGCAGAAGGAACCTAGTGTTAAATACTCTTACCCACTGTCCAATTTGTGTATTGATTGTTGCATTTTTCATATAAATAATAATAGCACCATGTGTTTGAATCATGTAAATAATTTTATGGCTTCAAATTTATTTTATTGAGTATTTGTAATGCAGGCCATTGTAAGGCAATGGGACAACATTTGAATGTTAAGGGTGATGATGATAGTTGTAGGTTCAATTTCTTTTTATTTCTTTGCTTGGAAAAAATAAAGGATAGCATTTAGTTCTGCCTGTTGAGACACAATTTATGTTTGCTGTGTCTATGTTAACTGTGTGCTGAGCTATTCTGTGTCTGTAGTCTATTCTGTGTCTATAGTCTCTGTAGTCTATTTTACGGTCTGAATAAAAAAATCTAATAGTATTAGGCTTTGGCTTCTATCATTCAGTATCTCAAAATTACAGTATGTCACTAGGAATAAAAAATCGTATTTTTGAGGCCGGTCTTGGTGCAGGTCCACAAAGTGTAACTGTAAAATCGACTGATTGTGGGTTTGGTCCCCACCCACAGTATTGGGTTGGTTGGAGGAAATGAAATATTAATTATTTTCATTTCTTCGCACTGGTGTCAAGGCAAAGCGCGGCATTGAGTTCCGCCACTCAACACGCAATGCATTCAAAACGCGGAGGAAAGTGGGGAATAGAGTGTCTTAACACTAATTTCCTTCTGCCTACACTGCTGTTTGCAGGATACAGCGTGAAGGTTGACAATTTACTAGAAATATACATGGTTGTTATTACCTTATCAATATTATACAAAATTCTGATTCATTTTATTATGAAAAGAAGTCTATTGCATAAAAACTATCTAAATTTAAACATTATGATTTGTCTAAAATATGTTATCAGTAGCATTAATTTGATCATTCATTAATCAACCACACAAACATTATGATTCATTAATAGAACTATCTATTGACTCTTGTGCTGGGTAATTTTTATAGTTGAATGAATTTGTGTATAATATTCTAGACTAGTCGTAGCCCGTAACTCTGTTTGCGTAGAGTAGGGAAAAAAATCTTTTGTTATCGCGATTCTGTAGAAATTTAGAGATTTCATTTTTCTATATACCTAATAATGACAACCTTGTTCGAAGCTGGTAAATCTGTTTTAATATTTTTTTTCAGAATTTTTGTCCATTAAATTTATAAATATAGATTTTATATTGTAATAAAACAATAGCGGGAACTCCCTAGTGCTCTTATCAGACACGAATGTAATTATAAATTAATCTCATATATTCACTATTGACATTGCGAAAGTAATTCTAACCAGACTCCTTAAGAATATATCTAATATTCTATACATTATGTGAAATTTTAAAAATAATCCATATAACGTGAATATCCCACATCTAGCAGAATAAATAGAAGACAAAGTAGTTCGTTAGTTCGTTATGTTCGCTTGAGATATTTGTCTCCCGCGCACTTCTGAATATTCGACAAAGTGGTTGTTGACTACCGAAACTCAACGCCTGGTTGTCTTTTTACAGAGAGAGCAAATAAAATAAATTATTTCCTCGAGTAGAAATCGAACTCGTAACCGTCTCGTTTACAGTCAGACGCTGTGACAGCTTCCGGCATATTTATATCCTGTAATAAGTAACTATAGGATATGAATAACACGTTAAAACGATAATATTAATAGGGAATTGTGTTATGACTATTCACGCCCACGTGATAATACTAAGCAATAGATTAAATAATCTAAATATATAACTACAGTCATACATATTTTGTTATTGAAAGGTATTAAAGTAAATATTGAAAGGTATTTCGATGATAAGTTGATAATGATGCATTTCATTTGATATAAATTCTGATACATATCAATTAATAATAATCTATGTTGGATACAAAACAGTTTTCAAATTGCTGTTTATGAAGGCTTCAATTAAAATAAAATTACAATTTCAAAAATTTCCGTTATAGAACTCTGTCTCACTTAAAAATATATGTTTTTGCTTCTCGAATCGCCTGTACGAAACCTAATGTTAAGAAATTCTGTTCTCCGCTTTAAGAACCTAACACCGCACTGTAATTTACCAAGCAATATAGGAAATATCAGTACATAACCTTACCCACCGAGTGCAACCGCTCCTACCGACAGTCGGACTCAGTCTTATTGATATAGGATTTTCTCGTATCCAGGAACCCATACAAATGGAATTCGAGGAGGTATACAGCTGTAACTGGTCGTGTTCGTCACGTCCTCTCTCCTTATCCATTAAAATACCTCACTCAGGATACTGTCCCGGTCAAGTAATACCCATCACTGTGGACGCCAGGAACGAATCGAATGTTGAAGTTAGCAAGATTATATTTCAAATTGTTAAGGTAAGTTTCTAAAGTTTAAAGTTGAGAAAATGTTCTTATTGAAATTATCTTATTTTATATAATGTCTGCCATTTGTATTAATTTACTGTCAAGATTATACATAGTTAAATATAATATACGGTTTTGTAAGATGAGATTTTCACGCGTCGTTCTCACTGTGTAAGTTAAGCACTTTCTTTCTTCTAGTGTTAGGCCATTTTTAGAAACATACCCACCATTTGTGCGCATTTTGAATTATAATAACTAAACGCTTTTTTGGAGTAACGTAATTGGCACATTCATGTTTATGATTAGGTACAATTATTTTTTTGCTATATAAAAATATTAAAAAAGTAAAGCAAAGAAAATCCTCTTAGAAAACGTTTAAAAATTTGGAAAACGTCCCAACACTCTTGAGCACTAAGCCATACGTTTAAGTATATGGAACGATTCCAAAATGCGCGGGTTCAAACTTCGCTGCTCAACATTTTTATACGTTTTCTATATAAGTATTTTTTCTTTCTTAAGTATGGGATAACATTTTAAAAAAAAAAATTCAATTTAAAGGAACTCATATTTTTTTTCTGTAGAGAATGCGATATCTAAGTCAGCAACCGGTGTCGTCGATCATCCCACCTGAAGAACTCTTGGTTTCTATCAAGAAAGGCCCTATTTTGAGTAGAACCAACCGACAATACGTTTTTGAAGTTAAATTACCTGATTTTATAGCTTTAAATCTCGACGACTGCGGCATCATTGACTTGGGATATTTTTTGAAGGTACGTAAAAATTCGTAAATATTTTTATTGGCGATATAATCGATAGAAATATTAATATTTGATTATGTTACAAATATATTTATAATAAATATGATTTAAAACCTAGCATTTTCGTTATACATACAATGACGTATAAACCACAATCATTTAATGTTTACTTTTAAGAGCTTTATGAATTATTATCATTAAATAAGTTTTATATTTAAGTAGAATCAATAATTTTAAACAGGTCAAGATGAAAGTGTCGGGGTGTAACGACGACATGTCAGATGAAGCTAGCTTGTGCCTCGGCTTAGTGCCAATTGGAAGCAATCTAGATGTGAAACAAACGCATCCAATGGCGGAGTGCCTGCCACTGGCACCTATACCCAGTATTAACCAAAACCCTCCAACTAATGCCTTACCTCCATCTTATGATAGTGTTTTTACTCAAAACGTGCCAAATTTACAAATTTGTCCACCTGGACCTATACCTTACCCTATGCCAAATATTATTGATAAAAGCATGCACGGCTCTCAAAATAATATAGTGGGTGCTTTTGAAACCCATACGCCTCATAATATGCAAAATCCACCGATGCCTGGATTTCAGCAGTGTCCCTACCCACCGCCAAACCAAAATGCCCCATCGTACCCTGGTCCCCCTTACCCACATATGCCCCAGGGTCAAAGTCCTCATCCTGTTTTTGGATATCCAAATGCACAATTTCCTAATTTACCCCCCGGACAATCGTTTTCAGCCTTCCCTTCAGCTCCACCCCAGTAAAATATGATATATTATTACTGAAATACTATTTAAAAAAAATATGCTATCAATAATATTACTATATTATATATAAAGCCTTACTTCGTTATTCTAAATAAATATATACTTATGTACTTACATTTATTTCAAGCGCAAACAATAAAGGAAATGTTCTGTGATATTTTGTAAGTTTTTGGCTTTTCAATCGTGAGGCCTTTTCTTATAATTGTTAAAGGGATTATTATTTGTTGAAATATAAATATTTACGAAGTAAAACCTGAAAACGTTGAGGCCGGTCGTGGCGCAAGGACACAAGCGTGCGACTGTAAGTTATGGATTCGATTCCCACTCGTGAGAATGAAATATTTTCCGCGGTCTGGTAACAAGGCAAACGGAAGTGCATTAATAGGAACGAAGTGTCTTAGCACTAGGTTCCCAGGTTCCCTCTAGGGCAAGCACCTTGAGGTGGCGATCTTGAGATAAATGTTATAATGATGAATGAAAACGGCATTTCAAGATTGATCTAGCAATTGAGAGCGGTTTTTAATTACGTGCCTTAGAAGTCGTAGGTTGTTGTCTTACGCCCGATGTTAATAATCAATCCTAATCCATAAATTGCAACCATAGATTGAAATAGACAGAGATGGAGGACGGCATGCAGGTTAATGATTGGATAGACATGTCAAAAAATCCAAGATTGACGTTAACTGGAGATCGGAGATACATTATTAACATTGGGCGTTAGAATTTGTGGCAAATTAATCACGTAAAGTGCCATACTATAATAAGTGAACATTTTATACAGCTTTTAAAAATGTTAAGATTTTTGTATTTTATTAAAAAAAAATGTTATCACCTATAAGTACATTAAGTATAGTAAAGATTTTATTGTTATCAATAAAGAAAATCAGCTTATTTTTTATTATATTTTTGTGCTGTGCAATTTATTTTTCTTATCTATCTTTTTTATATTTAAAAAATATAGCTATGACATAAAAATATATTTATTACAAAATAAGAAACGAACCAGCCTAAACTATACCTATTATAATATATGTTATAATAAATTATCCTCCTTTACAAATAAATAAAGTTGAACAATATTTTTGTTTTATTTCATGAAAGCACTTCTAACATTATGTACATATTTTTTTTCATGAATAATTATTCTTTTTAATAGGACAATAATACCAAATAAGAACCTAAAAGATTAAGTTTGAACTAAAAAAAAACTGTTTGGTTTTAGCTTTTTATTACCTAAGCCGATTTTAGTATCACCTAAAACTCGTCAGGGTCGAAACAATTTATTTTACGATCATAAACGGATGCGGATCGCAAATACAAAGGTTGCGGAGTTTTTAATTAATGCTGGTTGTAATTGGTTTTTTTTTGGGTTCACACTGTATCTCACATATACCATGGTAGCGACAGGGAACCTAGTTTCAAAATCCTCCATTCCCCCTTTCCGTCAAATTTTCGAGGCATTGTGTCTAGGAGTAAAAATCACTTATCACATAAAATATTTTATTGTACTTGTGTCTTTCAATTATTATAAGGAAATATTAAAAATTAAAAATATAATATAAAAGTAATAAGCTCTTATAGAAATTCTTATATAGACAATAAGCTAATATATATAGAATATAAACAATTAAAAATAATTTAGACTAGAAATTATAAACAATAAGCTAATATAATATTTTAAAATTCCGCTTTAAATATTTACGTAACATCAAAATTTTACACAAAGTTGTTGTGTTGCAAACTTGTTAAAAACTAGTATAGTACGGCCGATGAGTTGTGGCCGCAGTGAAGTTATCTAGACACGGCTGCGTAGTTTTGATTTTAGGACTTTCCTTTCTTTCTGACCTTTCATTTCTTTCTTCCCGAGTGTACACATAATACGCAAAATTTCAGAAAGTCTAATTTCAAAGCGGCCACGACACGTCGGCCGTACTGTACAACATATATGATCAAAAGATGGCGTCGGGCGGACTGACCTTGACTTACACCAGACAACAGACGCGAACTTTGATGAATGGATTAAATATTCATTATAATACTTTGTAACATGCATTGATATAATGAAAAATGGAAGCAATAGTTTGTGTTTTCTAAATAGATTTCATTTGGAAACAAAATAATAGTATACATTTTATAACAGAACGATAGCTTATACTAATATAGTAAAATGTAGAATAAAAAATATAAAAAGAGGAAGAATTTAACAATATTTGTTTGTTGCATAAGTACTTATAAAGGCATATTGTCATCTTTTTGGGACCTACGTATTAATAAACATTATAATAAACAGTAACATTTGTATATAATATAATTTGTAATTTAAATATATTAAAACTATATACATTTAAACAACAATCGACTCGCATTTAGAATGGACGTTAATACATAGCGACAACTAACAATATTAAAATGGCACATTACACTTATGTATTCCTAAAATAGTTTCTTTTAATTATTAATTCTAAACAGGCACTTTATTAGACATAGCGTATACAGTAAGGTCGACAAGTCGTGGCCGCCTGAAGTTAGATATTCTGAAATTTTACGCTTTATGTATTAAATAAAAAAAAATATCTAAATTAGGAAAAAGTTACATTTACAAATTACTTCAGAGCGGCCATGGCCTATTCACACCATGCTCAAAATTAACCTTTTAGCAGGCAAACCACTAAATCAATTTATTTTAAGATTTATATATGTTTCTAAATTCTCTACTAAATAATACTATTTATCTGATTTCAGTAATATGTTACTGTTAATAAAAATATGTTCTTTTTTGTTAACTATTTCCCATTTGCCTCTTTAGGGATTACTTGTTTAGGGTTGGAAATTAGAAGTTTATTGATGGAAAATATTTCCCAGTAACCAATAAAGGGTTAACAGTCATAAGAAAAGAAATAAAATATTGTGTGTTTTAAAAAGGACATAATATTCTTAATCTAAAATATATAGAATCAAGATAAGATAAGATCTCAAGATCTTGGCTTAAAGTATATGTTTTTTGTTAAGGCGGTATTATTATAAACTAGTTGCATAAGATTTCATAAGAGAGTAAGTATACTCTATTGTAAATTTTGAAATATTTTCTCAGTATTATTTAATAACAGTATGTATATGAATTAAGCATTCTAATATAAATATAGGTATTGTACACCAATTAGCACCGATACAAGGTTTATTTATGGGTTATCCATTAAATTCTTATTTAATAAAAAAAGAGTAAATGTTGAAACAAATACTTGAAAAGTGAACAAAATAAAAAGTCTTTTACGCTTCCTGTTTTTCCTCTGACTTCTCTATTAACATAAGATAAATATTAAAAAAGGCTTATTTACAGTCTTTAGTTTTGTTAATTTTCAAATAATTAAATTTTCATTTCTTACTAGCCTTAAATAGTTTTTCTGTGTTATAATGTAAATACTGTTTACTTAATTTTTTCGTCTATTCAGTATATACTCAGGTTAATTGTTTAATAATTTCAAAATATTATTTTCGTAACTAAAATTAAAAAGTTGCCATTCTGTTCATTTGTAACAAGAGAGTTTATTCACTCTTTTTCTGAAACAAAAATATAAAGGTTTAAAAATAAAGATACTAAGAAATCACTAAGATACCATCAATTTCCAATTAATTACGTAAAAAAGGAAATCACAAAACAACAAAAACATACGAGTTCGTAAAAGTGATAAAAGTTTGTTAAGAACTAATTCTGTACATATTATATGTATAATTTAATTTAAAATATTTTGATTAGAACATACTAGCTATGATTGTTCTTTGAATCTTTCTAAACACATCTTTTTCATAATTACTTTGAACTAGTAAAATAAAAAAAATATTCTAATAATAATAATACTTTAAAAAACTAATGTTTTTAAATTTCGTGAAAATAAATTTAAGACGGATTTTTATGTATGGAGGTAAAAAACTTACTTTCAATAGGGGAGTCAGATGGAGGGGCGCTCGCAGATGCATAAGGGTTTACAGGTACAGACTGAAAAATATACAATTTTAAAAAAAATCATCTTCATGCTGTATTCCGCACACAGCAGGGTAGGCAAAGGGAACCTAGTGTTAAGACATTCCTTTCTCCACTTTCTGACAATTCTGGAGGCATTGCGTGTTGAGTGGCAGAACTCAACGCCGCGCTTTGCCTCGACACCAGAGCGGAGAAATGTAAATATAAATTTAAATAAATGTTTCATCCTACTCGAGGAGGAGTAGGGATCGAATCCACAACCAGTCGGTTTTACAGTCACACTTTGTGCCCCTGCGCCAGGACTGGCCTTTATTTATACTAACTAAAACAAAATATTAACTTCTAACTGGCAACTTAAGTGTTTAGACACTCTGTTCCCCACTTTCTGAATAATTTTTGAGTCGTTGTGTGTTCATTGACGGAACTCAACGCCGCATTTTTTCTTGTTACCAGAGCGTAGAAATGAAAGTAATTTATTCAGAGTGAGAATCGAACCCAAAACCTTAGCGTTTACAATATGGCGGCGTTGTCCTACTTTCCTATATGAGGGATACATAAAATAAAAACCAAAATACTTACAGAAGGCATATTCAAGTTAGGTGACAACGGCATCGATCCTGGTATTCTAAATCCTAAAGTGCCTGTTCTTAAGGAACTTATGCCTGAACCTGGTAAAGGTTGTGTCCCAGTGGGATAAGGAGAGGCAAGAGGGTAAGGAGAATTTCCTGTGGGGTATGGAGGGTTACCAGCGGGGTAAGGAGTATTTCCGGTAGTTATGCCTGAATCTGGTAAAGGTTGTATCCCAGTGGGGTAAGGAGAAGCAGGAGGATAAGAGGAATTTCCAGTAGGGTATGGAGTATTTCTGGTTGGATACGGAGAATTTTCCACTGGGTAAGGTGGCTTTTCTGTAGGATAAGAAGCATTTTCGGTAGGATATGGAGTATTTCCTGTAGCGTGAGGAGAATTTGCCACTGGGTAAGGTGTGTTTTCTGAAGGGTAAGGCGTATTTCCTGTAGGGTAAGGCGAACCGTCATTTGGATTAGACGACCTTTGTAGAGTATTTCCGGGATATGGGGGAGGATTATCAAAATTATGTACACTCTCTACAGGATATGGTGCTTTTGATGCATTTGTCGGATATGGAGCATTAGTAGTAGGGTATGGAGTTTTCTGATCTGATGGATAAGAAGTAGGAACGGGATATGGAGTATTACCACCAGGATAAGGAGCATTACCAGCGGGATAAGAGGCCCCACCACCCGGATAAGGAGCGTTACTAGCTGGATAAGGGGTAATACTAGGTGGATAAAATTGGTTTCCAGAATGAGAGGGTAAGGGTTGTTGGGTAACAGCCACCATATGTTGAGGCATTTGATCCTGTAAGGGATTCTGTACATTATCTTGAAATCCCACTAAAGGAACGTTGCCGATTATAATATTGTGAGTCCCTTCTGAATCACTGTGGCATCCAGCTGGGTTTACAACTACCTAGAACAATATAATATGTGTCTCAATTGTCAATAGTATGTACATATATTTATGTATATCAAAATGATAATTATTATGAGATTAGATATGTTTTTCGTATAAACATTTTCTAATAGGTTAATAATATTTAAATAAAAATAGTGATAAATAGCATTTCCTCTAGCCAAACGATAATAATTCTTCTTCTTCCTGGCATTAATCCCGGCTATTGCCAGGGTCTGCCTTCCTAGTCAAACTACTCCACTTTGCACGATCTTTTGCGTCCTCGGTGGTTAGACCATTGGCTCTCATGTCCTGCATCACGACATCCAACCAGCGCTTCCTTGGGCGTCCGGGAGGTCGCGTCCCAGGAACTGGTATAGCAAGGCACTTGCGTCCGACATAGTTTTTAGGCCGGCGCGTAACGTGGCCAAACCATCTCAAGCGACGCTCTTGGAGCTTATCCGCTACGTCACGGACCCCAAGACTACCTCGAATGAATGTGTTGCGTATGCGGTCAGACCGCGTTACGCCGCACATCCACCTCAGCATCTTCATTTCCGTGACGTGAAGCTCCTGAGTGTGCCGAGATAGTGCTGGCCAACATTCGCTGCCGTATAAAAGAACCGGTCGGACGATGCTCTTGTATATCAGCCCCTTGAGCTTGGGCGGTATTCTGCGGTCGCAGACCACACCAGTGACCTCCCGCTATTTGGCCCAGGCAGCGCTTATCCGGCCATGGACATCGTGATCGATGCCTCCAGACTCGTGCATAACGGATCCAAGGTACCTGAACTTCTCCGACTTAACGGCTGGCTCAGGACCTATAAGGATGGTGCTCGAGTCCCGGCTCCCGCAGGCCATGTACTCTGTCTTCGACACATTTAGTTTAAGACCGCCGTTCTCAAGCGTACCCTTCCAGAGGTTCACTTTACGCTCCAGCGTCAGTCGGTTCTCGGAAATGAGTGCTATGTCGTCGGCATACATCATCAGCCATGGAGGATGGTCCTGGATGTGAGCCGAGACAGTATCGAGCACTACATTGAATAAGAACGGACTAAGAGCCGAGCCCTGGTGAACCCCCACTGTAATCGGGAAGGGTCTAGTGTCGCCAACAGCAGTCCTAACCATAGAAGCGGAATCGTGGTACATGCCTCTGAAAATCTCAATATAGGCCTCAGGGATCCCTTTGGATCGCAATGCCCACCAGATACACTGACGAGGCACACAGTCAAAGGCCTTCTGCAGATCTAAAAAGGCCACATACAGAGCTCTCCTTTTTTCCCTGTATGCCTCCATCAAAGTTTGAAGGCGAAAATGGCGTCCATGGTGCCCGATCCTGGCTGAAATCCATATTGAGACGCAGAGACAGTACACTCTCGGCTGAGGTCGATCATGCGCTCGAAGAGCTTCATGGTATGACTCATAAGCTTAATGCCCCTATAACTACCACAATCTTGAACACTGCCCCTTCCCTTGTAAATAGGGGTAATAAAGCTAAGCTGCCACTGATGCGGCATCTTACCAGTGTTCAAGATATGGTTAAAAAGGTCAGTAAGCATGAGCACACTAAGAGAGCCCAACGATTTCCACGCTTCGATCGGAATGTCGTCAGGTCCCACCGCTTTTCCGTTCTTCATGCGTCGAAGGCAATTACGTGTTTCGTCAAGGGTTATTGGGGCAATAAGTCCGAGGTTAGGCGGTGGGTCGTGATGAAGACTGCATGGGTGCTGAGTATTCAGCAACTCCTGGAAGTAGCTTCTCCACCTCTCCTTCACAGAGTCATGATTACAGAGTAGCGTGCCCTGGGAATCTCTGACGCAAAGACATTTTGCGATATCTTGCGTCGCTTTATCCCGGGAACGTGCCAGTTTGTAAATGAGCTTCTGCCCCTCCACAGTTTCAAGTTTGTCATACAATGGTGACAAACTCTTACTGCGGGCTCTGGCTACAGCTCTTTTACTGGCACGTTTAGCTACTGTGTTCTCCAGTCTGTCTTCAGGAGAGTTGGATTCCTGCCACTTCTTAAAGGCAGCCTTCTTTTCACGAGTCACCTCCTGCACCTCGTCATTCCACCACCATGTCTCCCTGTCGATGACACGTCCTCCCCTAGAAAGGCCAAGAACTCGCCTGCCCGCCGCAATGATTGCCGACTGGGCCTGATCCCAAGCATCCTGAGCAGTCTCGGTGGTAGTCGAAAGATTATGACTTTTCACCTCTGCCAGGAAGTCGGTCTGCATCGGTCCATTCAGCAACCACCACTTGATCCGAGGGCTACGTTTCTCGGCTACTTTCTTCTTCGGAGCGACGTTAAAGTCCACGACAAGAAGACGATGTTGGGCCGTAAGGCTTTCGCCTGGAATGACCTTACAGTTAGTTACCCTGCCCATATGACACCGTCTGGTCAATAAGTAGTCAATTTGAGTTGAGTGGGACCCGCTCTTATACGTGATAAGGTGCTGAGGATTCTTTTGGAAGAACGTATTCACGATGGCCAGATCAGACGCAATACAGGTTCTCAGAATATTTTCTCCCTCTGCATTGCGAAGACCGTGCGCAAAACCCACGTTCATACGGCTCAGCAGCCTTACCAACATGACCGTTCAAGTCCCCCCCCCAACTAAGACCACTTCGGTAGACGGTATAGCAAGTAGAACCCCTTCATATTGCTCCCAAAATGTCTCCCTTTCGGCCGCGCTACATCCCGCCTGGGGAGCATAGGCACTGATTAAGTTTGTGGTAACGCCCTTAATCAGAACCCTCACCCGCATCAAGCGGTCGGAGCGACGGTCAACTTCAAGGAGCCCATTCTGAAGCTCTTCAGAAAGCACTACCGCTACACCGTTTCTACCTAAAGGTGACCCAGTGTACATAAGCCAGTAACCCTGTCCGATGTTACGGGACTTATTGCCCTTCCAGCGTGTTTCCTGGAGGAAAGCACACTGGACCCGACGTCTCATGAGTACATCTGCGAGTTCCCTGCATCGTCCGGTCAGAGAGCCAATATTCCACGTTGCAAAGCGGAGTTTCCTTCTGGGTACTAGCGTCTTTAGCCGTGCCCGTACATGACACGGTAGCCCTTGCCCACTTGTCGCAGGTGTAGGGCGATGTGCCTGCGCGTCGTTTTGCGGCGACGCCCTAGCCGTACCCACTCTTTTGTGTTGTCGGTCCATTTAAGTGGCGGTTGGCGGTTTTTATTGGAGCGACTGCCGTCTGACCTCCAAAACCCCTTTGTGGGGAAAACCGAGGGGAGAGGAAAATAGAAGGAGTAGGATAGGTAGAAGAAGGAGAGGGCTAAGGAAAGGAGGAGGGAAGGGGGGGGGGACACCATTCTTACGGACTGGATGAGGATGTAAGAGTGGCGGCTCGAGGATCCGGGGTCGCGTACCCGTATGCCCACAAACAAATATCGGACAGATATTAGTCAGGACATCCTCTGGATGCAATATCCAACCCAAACGATAATAATTCTTAGCACTTAAAACTTGCGCACCGGAAATTTGTAAAAACCGCACAGTGATGTTAACAACAAAATAATGTTTGTATTGCCTCGCTGAAATGAAATATTTATTTAAATTTATATTTTCATTTCTTCGCTCTGGTGTCAAGGTAAATGCGGCATTGCGTTACGCCACTCAAGACGATGCCTTTAGATATCGCGGATAGGTGGGGAGCAAAGTATCTTAACGCTAGGTTCCCTCTGCCTACCCTGCTGTGTGCGGAACACAGCGTGAAGCTGATTTAATTCTTTAATTTGTTATGCACATACAATATTCTCGTTATGGCTTAAAAATGGTATTCCTTTTACAGTCTATAACCATGATAATATCACATATCATTATCTTTGCTTGCATTGTCGAGTGGTTTGTGTTTGCACTGCGTAATCAGTTATTTATTATTGCATTATATAAAAAGTTAAAAACGTGTTTTTTTAAAAAGGATTAATAGCTATAATTATAATTTTTATTACATTAGAATAGATACAAATTTCAATCTTTTCTATCATTACATCGTGGACGATGACAAGTGGCCTTAACCCTAGTAAGAAAATTACGTATATTTGCAATACCTTACCCTTCTTTATTAATAAAAATAAAAACCTTTTGTTTATCAAATATTTCATTCATTTATCTTAAATATATTTTGACAACATAAATAACAAGCATATAACAATTTCACCGTAACTGAAAACGTACGCTCCGTGGTGCGAGCCCTTGGATGGATTCCAAGAGGCGCGGGTTCGAGTTCCTTTACACGCAATTTTTTATACTTATATGTAACATATCAAAACTACGTACCTTAAACTTATAAGTGATATCGATATATCTACATTCGTTCAAATTGTATACATCCAGCGCGGGCACTTCCATTTCCACGGTATAATTCCGTGATGTGTTCGCCGGTACCGGGCCTTTCGATATTTTAGCTATGGTATCCTTTTCTGAACGTTCGTCTGGGTTGCTTGTTGCTATGAATTTAATTTTCTAAAATGATATATAATATAATTAGTAAGTATTACACAATGTTATATATACCTATCTTATTTTTGTTTCAATTGTAGTTCAAATTCTGCACAGGTTAATATTAATACCACTATAGATAGCTTATATTATACCTATACGTAAAAAATGGAATAATGTGTTTTTTGTTTTTATTTAAAATTATATAAAACTTTCTTATTATTATAGTACGAGCAATTTGTAAAAATAATCTAAATTCAATAAAATAGTAACTTTTATCATTGCAGTTTAAACTAGGTAGTATAAATAGGTCGAGGTGATTTAAAAATTGAGTTTTCTGGTTTAAAATTAGATCGTCCATTCTAATTCTAATGAACGTAATCTTGAGGACGTACATTACTGGTAATGCGATTCCATTACAAAAATTTGGAAAGTTATAAATAAATGATCATAAAAACTTGGCACTCTCACAATGAATGTCTATCAATGTATATTTATTATATCATCTTTCTACAATAATTGATTGAGAGTTTGAAATGCATTAATGTACTTAAAAATTAATACCTATAGACATAATAAAATTGTAACTGAAACAGATATTATAAGTTTTTTTTATTGCAGGTATTTATCATTGTAATAGAACCCAAAACAATGTTTTTTTAGTCTTATTGTCTGTACAAACGCATGTACAATGCACTTAAAATATTAAAAATGTAATTGTACAAATATTATTTTATTGAATTGACTGAAATTTTAGCTGTCAATGTATACATAGATGGATACGGATATATCTTCAAAGTGATAATGTTATTCGTGCACGATATTATTACAATTAGTAAATAAGTAGTTCAAACGGACGAAGACGAGAGCGGGGCTAGTTTATAATATAAATGTGTTATAATTTTAGTTTGATATGCATATAAAAAAATAAATAAAGTTTTAGCAAAAAATAACATTAATATACGTTTTGATCTTTATCGTCCAAGAAATAAATAAAAAGAACTTACCTTAACAACCGAAAGTTTAATATCATTGACATCAACAGTACCATTGTTGGAACAGCTGACTTCAATGGGAATATTTTGTCCCGGGCAGAACCCCGACACGGGCACATTAATAACAGTGTTAGTTGCTCCAGAGCCCATACAACAACAACAGTACGATGCGTTGAATTCCATTTCTATAGGTTCCTGTTCAAAAAATACTATAAGTAAAATAATAATCCTGAATTAAAGTGAGGCACAACAGACTTCAGAAGTAGTCTTAATGGAAACAGAGAGCCTAACTAGATTCCCCGGTTCCCTCTGTCTACTCTGCTACGTGCAGGATTCAGCGTAAAGATAAAAAAATATATTATTACAGTAAGGTTGTATTTGTATTTAGATGTTTGCCCTTTAACATCATGGTAATTGAAGTGTTAGAATAAATATTATAAATATGCAATTTAATAAATCAACTTTATGCTGTTTCCCGTATACAGCAGGGTAGGCAGATTGAACCCACTGTTAAGACATTCCCTGTTAAGTTCTCTATTTTTTTTGCACCTGTGCTTCTGCGCCACGACTGGTTCTAATTTAAAAATAATAAAAAATATTATATATGAGTTGAAAGTGTGTCAATATACCTATAAATAATTTTATATATTACATTTACAATTAAGCTAGTCATGAATAAGCAATCATGTTATACAACATGATTGCTTATTGCACAGAAGCCAGCAAAAATTATTATTATTATGATAAAAACCAGGAAAATGCATGACTAGGGTTATTCCTAGTGCCTGTATTTCTAGGCAATGATAATAAATCATAATGCACATGTTGTTCTTCATAAAGTCAAGTACTGGATGACTATTAAACTTATCAATATTATAGATATATAAGACTTAGGCAATCATGGGTTGTTTGGTACAAAGTCTGTGTCTAAACACAACAGTTATGGGTTAAATTTCCACTTGGGAATACTATATACTGAGGTCCCACACCACTATTATTTAATATATTCATTTTCTCACTCTGGTGACAAGACAAAGCACGCCATTGAGTTATGCCACTCAACATGAATGTCTCAAAAATTGGGTTGGTGTGTGGGGAACAGAGTGCCTTAACACTAGATTCCTTCTGCCCCCCAACTATATGTACAATATGTGGCCAAAAAAAAAAATTCTGATAATACTAACCCTACAATATGGATCTTTATTAAGATCCAACAAATTGTAAACACGAACTGCAACTTTTTTCTCTTGATCAAATTTTAAAGATCTGTCGACTACCACTTTTATTTGATATCTAATATGACCATATGAGCCCTCGAAAGACGATGGACTATTATGCGGCAGGTGGAAAGCAAATGGGAATTCATAATCACCAGGTTTAAGATGACATTCACCTAAATTAAAGATAAAAATATTACTTAGTGGTTATTTAATACAATTGTTGTTTTAATTAACTAAAGTAAATTTTTAATGCTTATAAACAATTACATAGGAAAAAGCTCTCATTTTTGCTGTTATATTGAGACAAATATTAAAATTTCTTTTTGCAGAAAGAGTAGCAAGTATAAATTTGCTAAATTCTTGCTTTGTAATGACAATATTAAACGCTTTGTGAAATATGTTCTAAAACATTGATACAACATATTGCCATAAATTCTATTTAAATTTCAAATTGTCTACATTTACATCTCTTAAACTGTTAAGAAAAAAATAATTTAACTAATAATAATAGGATACCTGATTCTCCACCAATTAAATATATTTTAGCATTTGCATATTCTTCATAAGAGTCATGGCTGACTGTGCGAGTTTCTTGTTTACCATTTACTGTGTAACTCTCCTGTGTAGTCCAATGTACTTTACAAAAACCTTTAAATTTTGCATATATACCTTAAACAAGAGTAATAAATGATTTTTATTAGTGAAGAATTTTTGTATAGTTTACTTTTTTTAGTTTCACACTGTACTCTGTATATGCAGAGGCTAACATTAAGACTATGTTGTGAAAAGACAAATTGACTGGCAAAAATATAATGGAGTGGTGCAGGGGCATAAGCATTCAACTAAATGTGAAGGTTGTTGGTTTCATTCCCACTCAGTAGAATAAAATATTACATTATTTAATTTCCAGCAGTCTGGCAAAATGCAGCATTGACAGAAGTCAAGTGGATAACATGAGGAAATATTTGAGAAAATTATAAAAAATTTCATTCCCCTGATCGGGAATCAGACCCATAGTTATGGCCTTTAAAGTCATGTTTGTGCTCCTGTGCCACAAAAGCCTCCATAAGGAAACATATTTATTTAGAAAAACATTCATAATTTAAAAAAAAAATAAGAATTAGGTAATTCAATTATAATGCTTTTTTATAATCCCATATAGAATAAAAAAAACTAATATACAATTATATTTTTTTAATTTTAAAATATTTTGGAATGATACATATATCAATTGCATAATATTTTAATGTGCTTAACAATTAGCTTATCAAACCATTACTCCAGTACAATTTTTTAGGTCTATGCTGTATCACAGCAGCTTGGGTAGAGGGAACCTTATGTAAAAGTATACCTTAGGTAAATAGTCAACATAGTGTAAAGTTGGAGTACCATTCCCATTGTGACAATGATGTTGCCTACTTTCCGCATTCTCGAGGCATTAGGTGTTGAGTGGCGAAATTAAACACTGCGCTTTGTCTAGGTACAAGAGTAAGGAATTGAAAATAATAAATATTTCATTCCCCAGATTGGGAAAAGAACCCACAATCGTGGTATTTACAATACCACGCTTGTGCCCCTTGCTTTATGACGTCCTCTAGCTCCATAAGTCATTAAGGTAACATTAAATGAAAAAAGTGCTATAAGTTTTTTTTGCATATCAAAATATTAACTTGCTAATTTTATGTACAAGGTAAATACAACATTTTATTTAGCAAAAAACAATAAGTATGTTACTTACCACGAAAAGTTTTTTCCTTTTCTTGAAAAAATACTAGTTTTCCTTTGACGGTTTGTCCAGGATAATAAGTTCCGTTGGGACTTTCCAAGACGATTCTCCCTTCATCAAAACCCATTTTAGTTTGTTTACTACACTATACCTTAATATATTTTACTTTGAATTCGAATATATACTATTTTTTTCAAATGTACTGAAATATCCGCTGGACACAAGTAATTTATATTTCAAATTAGTAAATCTGTAGAAAGATAAAATTCTTAAAAAAACACTTTTTTTTATTTTTTACACACGAACATTTTATACACGAGAATTTGTTATCTTCGCTTCATATTTAAAAGTTATTAGATTGAATTGAATATGGCAAATAACAAAAATAGCCGCCGATCGCCGAATATGCACTGAAAACGAACCCAGTAGACATGGGCGTTACGTAGCGTCACTAGTTTCAGAAACTGCTTACAAGCCAAATCACGGCATAACTAGTTTCGGGCTGTCCTCGAAACTAGTGATTGTGATGATTCGGAGCTACGCGGTGATTGTGAACTACACGGTTATTCGAAACTACATACATGTTGCGTTGTGGTTATGTGTCTGTACACATAGCCATTATTTCACATACGTAGTTTCATGAGAGTAAGCAGTAACCACTAATCAAGTTACATCGACACTAGCACAGTTGTATCTCGCTCTATTATAGTACGTACCGCAACAAAAATAGAGACGAGAATAGGCGAATTTGATTGAAAAGCTACAAACATCGTACTTTTTTGTATTATACACCCAATGAAACGAAAAAGCGATTCTAAACTGTAAACGCAGAAGTTAAGCTTTATTATTTATAGTTTTATGAAAATTCCAAGAAAAAACCATATTATTTTTATTAGCTACATTGACACTTATGTAGTTGCATCTTGCTCTATTTTAGTACGTTCCGCAAGAAAAAAAGAGACGACAGTAGTTTAATATGTATGCATTAATGCAATTTGATCGATTATTATTTTATATCGATAATTAAAAAATAAATTCTGCCTCGACACCAGAGCGAAGAAA
>HE672065.1:47114-71404 GCA_000313835.2 Heliconius melpomene melpomene
AACCCGCAACCGTCACGTTACAGCCACGCCCTTGTGCCGCTGCGCCACGACGGTGGATTTTAACCAATTCCGAGTTTTTTTTGTTTAGCGTGACGTAGCTTTCCTAATGTTTATTATTTATTAAAAGAGGTTCGGTTACAATGGCTTGCGACGTTCACTTCACACTTGTATATTTTAAGCACATTGGGATTTTTTATGCGATCTACTAAGACTTTTAAGAATTCCGAGAAACGAGGTTCGCTACAAAAAGTTGAGGCCTACACCCATCACTTAATAGAACTTTGAATGTTGATAATAAATTAGCGTAAAAATCTGAATTTGATGTTTTTAATGATTCCTTACGTTTGTATAAAGCTCAACAGAAAAAATATTTTATATACGTAATAAAGAATCCATAACAGAGCTTACAATTTTTATAACTTTTTTTAAGACCTTAATTTTGGTTTTGTATTTTGTTATTTTTTTTTTTGTTTTATGTTTAGCTATATAGCAATAATGCAGGCTGCTAAAATTAATTACTTTTTAAATGTTTTTAATTTTAAGTCTTTTAAATTTTTATTGTATACTTTATTTTAATTATGCAAACAAAAATTCTGAAATGGTCAGCGAATAAAGGCTTTATTTATTTATTATTTATTTATATTCAGTAGTAAAATTTAATTTTAATTTAAATACTAGATAAATAAATCAACTTCACGCTGTTTCCCACACACAGCAGGGTAGGCAGAGGCAACCTAGTGTAACACTCTGTTACACTAGGTTCCCCACTTTCTGCCGAATACTGGAGGCGATTGCGTGTTGAGTGGCAGAACTCAACTCCGCGCTTTACCTCGACACCAGAGCGAGGGAAATGAAAATATTAATTTAAATAAATATTTCATCTCCTCGAGTGGGGATTGAACCCATAACCATCTGGTTTTTACCTCAAGTTTGGTCTCAAGTTTCATCCAATTTTAAACCATAATATTTTGCTATTACGTGTCAGTTTCGCGTTTATGTTTTATTTTTTGTATTTTTAAATTTCTTTTTCCATTCTGTAAGTGTAAAATTACTCTTTTTGAATGTATTTTGTGTGTAAATTTTTTGTTTTCACTTAATTTGGAATTTTAATTTCACTCCGTAATGAAATATATCAAATATTATTAAAAAACGATCAGCGAAAAAACTATATAAAATTACTATAATATTAAAATATATAATATAATAAAGTAGTAATATAAAAAAATATATAAAAATAATTGTATATAAAATAAATTAATAAATAATTACATTTTTAGTAGCAAGATATTGTAATTTAACCTAAAACGTTTTCAATCATAACTATAAAAGTAATCGTATTAAACTTCCAACTGTTTATGAAACATTTGTAACTAGTTACAGAAATAACTAGTTTCTGAAACTAGCTACGCGTAACCCCGAAACTAGTGATCACCGGTTATGCTTAAAAGACGTTACGGCCCATGTCTAGAACCCAGTCGTATTCGGAATTGTTGAACTTGAAAGTTGAAGTTTTAATTGAATTAGGGTTGACGATCGTAGTTAGATCGATTAATCGAAGAATTGATTTGACAGTCCAAAAATACCGATCTCTTAAATCGATATGGAGTACTGAATCGATTCGTTCGATATTGCAGCCTTGAATTTGATTTATTGAGAAATATAAAACAAAAAAATATTGAGAAAAAAAAAACAAAATAAATAATTAAAAGAGTGAAACTATATTTCTTTATTAAAATTTTAATCTACAGATTAATTTGTTGCCTAGGCCAGAAATTGTGACAGACCGCCGAATGCCGAAAAAAGCCGAAAAAATGTATATTTTTTAGGAAGAAAGCTGTATATTTTTTATTTTTAAAGACATCTTGATATAAGGTGCCGTTCAATGCAATATTCACAAATTGTATAAACTGTGCAAATAAAAATGGTTGTCAAACTCATCGTAGCTTGGTTGCTTGTCAAAGTGAATTGTGCACAAGATCAGTTTAATACGAAACATCGTTGAGGCATAACGATATAAGAATTTTCGTAAAAATGCGCGTATTTTATTATTTTAATATATTTATAGTTTATTTTTGAAAAAATTGTTCGATATGTTGTTAAAGTATTAAAATTTATATTTCGATACCAATTTTATATGTTATGTAAAAAACTGGAACTTTTTGAATTACAACCTTAACAGTGTGGTAAACGAAATGAGGTTTATGAATTAAACTTTAAAAATCCTTTAATTTAATCGCTTTAAATTTATTCAAAAATGGCAACGTCACACAAAGATATTGAATTAAGTCCCGTAAATACACAACCGGACAATAATAAACCGGCGGCAAGTGTGCCGGTGCATGATGAAGAAGATGTTATCATCGGACGATTCAGAAAAATAAGTTCAGCAAAATCTATGGCCGCTACGAACGGCAACATTCAATATCCTTCTGAGATTATCCGAAGTGACACTGACCTAGAAGCTGGGTTACAGTTTAAAGCAAAAGAAGGTGAGAAGGAGAAGCTTCTTGAAACTATAACAAATGGCGCAGTACTTCGCCCTAAGTCTCCAGTAACGAAAAGCAGTTTCAGAGATGTTGAAAAACCTTCTCGGTTTAAAGATCAACCTTCAACTACTAGATTTCAGGTATGTAAATTTTAATGAGGAATAAAAAATCAAATATTCAATATACCTTTTAACATACCATAAATTACCATAGCATAATTTTAAAATATTTAATGTGATTTGAAATATTTCATCAAAGTATTCCTTTCTACAGTCACAAATCACAAATCAATCAAAACTCATACCTCATAACTAACAATCATTCTGCCATTAGGGTAATGTGTTGAAAGTCTATACAATGCTATACAATGTCACACTTTGTCTAGCAAAAAATATTTTTTTTTTTTATTGTTGATAGGCAAGCATTTGTCCGCTATCTCACCTGGTGGTAAGTGACGATGCGGACGAAGGTGGAGCATGCTTGCCTAGGTAGTACCTATTCACTCGTTCCTTAGATAGGGAAAAATGAAGAGATAAAGATATTTTAATTCCCTGATTAGGGATTGAATCCACTATCATCTCATTTTAACTCTTGCACTGTCTAATTGGACCACAATGGCTGCATAATATTTTTTTTATCATTTAGTCCATTTTTATAATTCACCTTTCAATATTTGTAAGAGATAATACAAAACAGAAAATTATTGTTTATTAATTGCTAATATTTACTCATTACGGGACATAAAAAAATCATTTTTCACTTATCAATGCAAATATTGAAGATGTAAACCTCATCTTGAAGCCATCATAGAACAAGATTATCCTTGTTTGTTTTCAAACCCTTTGGTCTATTAAAAAGACAGCATCATCATCCACCATCCACTATAAAATTTTGAACATCTATATAGTATTTTAAACATATGTCAAAATATTCCCAAAAAACTTTACTAATAAATAGTAGTGTAGTACAGTATTAATAAATATTAGAAGTATCTCACTTAGGGCCATTGTGAGTGGGATAGCATCTGACTGTAAAAGCCACATTTGTAGTACAATTTAGGGAGGTGTGGTAAGAAGGGGAGTTCATGGCTAAAGGAGTGTTTTAACACTAGGTTCCCTTTATGTACACTGCTATATATTGCTTACAATGTAAAGCTTTAAAAAAAACTTAGTATAAAACAAAAATAATAAATGATTGTTGTAAGAAATATTTTTAGAAATTGTTAATCAAAACTTAAACTTATTCTTAACCTCATACAATAACTGTTAATAAAAGATTTCAGTCAAATATGATGTTAATTTTTAATTAAAAATTTAAATGTGTAAGAAAAATATGATTTTGTCTCTGTATACTTCGAGCTTATTATACACAGTCTGTAGTAAAATAGTTTTTTATATATTAAATACACATATATGCAACAGGAACTAGCAATGACCTCATTCCGATAAGAAATAAACCATGCGTACAGGTATTATGTAAATGCTATGGAACAATATTCATTGCCACACTAGCTTTAGTGACGATTTTAACTTGATAATTACATTCAAAAGCTATTATAACTACAAATAATGGAAGGCTTGCATTGTGTAAAATAAACTGATTCACATAATGGAGTCCGATAAGGTATTTTATAGTGGAATATGTTATGTTAAGTTTTGTTTTTACACACATTGAATTGTTGTGAATTACTATTTCTATGTTATGAAATATAAAAAAATATTTCTTGAATTTATTAAGATATAATCCAAGTTTTCAGACCTGTTCAGACCTGTACACAATGGTTGTCCTCATATTAAAATCCAAGAAATATCTGTTTTTAAAATGATTTTCTTTTCTTGTCCATATCCTGACAAAGTAAGCCGTTGGGTTTCGTTAATTCAGTACGTCGTTGTCAGTTCGCTATTGATTAAGCAGAATTTGGGGACCAGAATAATTTCTCAGTTGATACTGTTTAAGGCAGGATGTATGTACAAAACACGATATAAGGAACTTCTTTTTTCTTGGTTCTTTCTTAGGATCCTCAAAGGAAATGGTTGTCAGCGTCGGCAAAGCCAAAAGAGGGTTATTTCAATAAATGCAGCGGTCCATGTTAGCGGCGCCTATACCGATAAATCATAATAGCAATAAATTGGATAATCACCTATACTTCCCATAGCCTCGGCGTACGTCTTAATATTGTAACGTGTTACCACTGTATGCGTAGCGATAGTTTTTTATAGCTTGAAAAGTTGAAAGACGAAGCGAATAGTGTCCTCTGGCTTTCACATTATATGTTGGCTTTCACCGGCGTTCATTTTTTTTCCAGTATTTTAAGGCAAATGACTTGAGATCCACTTTTAAATTAAAATCAATTATAAATTAAGAATTTTTAACACAAAATAGGTTAACGCTCAATGCAATTGTAGAGTTTTTGTCGCGTACGACGGCAGTTTTATTATTTCTACTTTAATTAACAAAAAATGTCTGTAGGCTTGTGGACGTTCACCCTAAGGCTAGGTGTAGGGGGCCGTGGATTGGCAATGGATAGCGGATTATACTGGTTTTGTACATGTACCGACATTCCAAGAAGCTACAAGGGACACTAATAAAATATTATAAGATTATAGAGATATACAGATATAATACGCAATACTTATACCTTTGTACATACAGGTATTAGGTAGGTGTTAGTAGGTAGTTTAGTTTTATCTACTATTTGTATAGTTGAACATAGTTTAATTGTTATGACTTTCTTAGGGACTAGCTATGCTGGTGGAAAGTAAGAAACGGTAGTGTTTTAATGGGACACAGGATATCTTAACACTAGGTTCCCAGGTTCCCTTTGCATAGCCAGCTGTGTACGAGCTACTGTATTCTGTTAAAAATAATTAATATTTGACTACTTCTAAAATGAAGAAAGAATTTAATTGTTTACGACCAGCTCTACGTCAATGTTCGGTGTCACCTTAAAAAATACGTAGTAGGTATTCAGAAAAAAAAAAACTATAATTTTAACCTTTGATAAGGTCGGAAAAATCGCTATATTCTTGAATTTAAATCACTTTATTAGGTATTTAGGTATATTGGAATAATATACATTTTTAAAACTATTATTTTCTATTACCCACTGTTTCAGTAAAACTATTAATGTATTACTTTCTATATATATGTAAACATATTCACGTACCTTTATACAATTATCTAATTTAAATTAAATAGATTTCTCAATACACTCATTACTTATGAATTTTATCTACGAGTATATTGGTAGGGAAAAGTTCTACTAGAAATAAGGAATGTTATTTTATGGAACACTTAAAAATAAAGTATTCTTGAAACGATACGTTGACTCACCAGGAAATATTACTTCAACTAATTCCATATCAAAAGCAGTTTTAGCAATATGTACTATAAACTACAGGTTATACAAATTTGAACCACTTAAAGCAATATGAAAATAGCGAGTCCAGAATCCGTTGGCCAGTATAAGTGGGCGCGTCTAAATATAGTGCATCTAAAAATACACGCTGTGGCAATCCCATCCTTGCTCTCTTGGGTCAAATGATTGAAATCAACTTGACTGAGACCCTTGGGGTACTTCGGGATACGGTGTAGACAAGGGAAGGAATCAATTAAGAACTTATGGTTGTAAGGAATTATTAGTATATCCTCATCGGAAAAAAATTTTCCAACGTCCTTTGACAGGTTTTTTTGTATACCTAAAAAGAGACGTCAAAAATGTTTTATTTGTAACATATTTGGTTCAGTTTTATATTATGGAGATATTTTTTTAAGGCTATAAATATAGTAAATCTTTGTAAAATCATTTTTACTATAACCATTAGTACTTCACCATTAGATAAACATAATAAAACTAAAATGCTGCTATCTAATTATGATTAGATAGTACCATTTTAGTATAAGTATTAAGTAAATTAGCTAGGAACATGTTAGTATCGAATTTTGAATAACTAACAGGTCTCTATGAAAATATCTCTGGATTTTGTATGACGACATCGAAGCTGTTTGTCTTTTATTCGAGCCGTATAACCAGGATAATTGTTCGTCCCGATTATTAAACTTACCTATTTTTTTTTAACTCTGCGCTCTACCTCGAATATGGCAGGGTGGGCAAATAGAGAAGTGTTAAGATAATATTTTTCTTTGCTCTCTGCCAGTAAATCGAGATATTGCGTGTTGAGTTGCGATACTTAACGCCGTAGTTTGTCCTATCAGCGCAGAAATATGACTTATTATTTTTACGGAATGAAGATCGCTGTCCGTTTGCGCTTAGATGGCGTATAAGTATTAATAAGTAATTATCTCTACTATTAATAAGACATTGGACAAAAGTAAAATAGCTACGTTGTTTCAAAGTAACCGTTAAGTAAAAGCAGTTTGGTGATAGAATAATATCGTTACATAGAATAGGCCTAAGATTGAATCATCGATATAAAAATGACGTATTGATAGGAAAGAAAACGTATGAGCGTTAACGGATATATTTTAAAGCGACGTGACTTGGAATAAATAAAGGCTACAAATTAATATAATCTGTTATAGTTAATATGAAAGGTTCACGTTTGGCCAATTATAAATATAATATTTAGAAACAATGATATAGGCCAGTCGTGGCCTATGGGTACAAGCTTGGGACTCTAAATGCGACAGGTTGTGGGTTCGATTCCCGCTCGAGGAAATGAAATATTTAATATTTTCATCTTCTTCGCTCTGGTGTCGAGGCAAGGCGCGGCTTTGAGTTCCACCATTCCACCACTCAACGCAATGCCTCCAGAATTCGGTCGGGAGTGGGCAGCGGAGTGTCTTATCACTAGGCTCCTTCTGTTTTCTCCTGCTACGGAATACAGCGTGAAGCTGAAAAAAATTACGACATAAATTAATATATATATTTTTATTTGATTGCTCCACAGTTAAAAGCCTTTGTAAACCAGTTTGTTAACTTGAATATTTATGATGGTTGTTGCTAAATAGTATATATTTAAATTTGCTGTATCTAATTGGAAAATTTTAGATTTTAAATGATGTAAACACACTAAGTTAAGCTAAACTAAACACTATAAACTGGAATAGAATAGTTTATAGAATAGTTTTTAATTAATATTTTTACTTGTAATTTAATTTAAAAGAGCAAATCGCTCTAAAAAGCATTCATTGCCTAGTAAGCATGCATAAATAATTGATTATTTTGTAGATAATTTCCAAATATGTAATAACTATTTTTATTTCAGATGGAAGACAAACAAGACGAAGCTACAGAGTCTGACGGTTCAGGTATGGAGAGTGACGACCCGCTGACTGCTACTGACACTAAATATGGGAAAAGCTTTAGGTAACCTTTCCACCCTATACTTATTTACATGGCAAAATTATTTACTTTAGATCCCGCATGGAGCAGGGCGGTTTCGGTGTAGGTCTAGGGAACTAAACGCAGCGCTTTATCATCTCTGGTAGAGCAAGGAAATGACAATATTTTATTCCTTGAGTGAGAGTCGAACCCAAAACGGTCACGTTTGCAGTCAGACATTGTGCTGTTGGGCAAAGACTGACCTCCGCAGTGTCGTTATTTAAAAAAAAAAATTGGAATTGAAGTTTGTGTCAAATTATTCTTTAGTTCTCCCCCAACAAACAGCACTAGCAAGAGTCTATGGAATATTTCTATTTATTAGTGTATACTTAAAAAGCGTATGTTATTTATTATCAATTTAATTATATGTAATAGTAAATAAAAATAAAAATTTTATCACCTCAACGCTGCGTCCTGCACACAGCAGGTTAGAAAGAGGGAACCTAATGTTGAGACACTGTTCCCCACTTTCCGCCGTACTTCTAAAGGCATTGCCTGTAAAGTGGCGGAATTCAACGTCGGACTTTTGCCTAGGTGCCAGAACGAAAAAATTAAAAATAATAATAATAATATAATATAAGTAAAAATAATAATTTAATTAATTTAATTTTTTTAATTATATATATATATAAGTAAAAATTCATTCCATCAACCATTCGTCAACCGTCGCGTTACAGTCACACCCTGGGCCTGGGCCACGACGGCCTCCATAAATTGAGTAGATTCATTAATTTAATTTATTTTTTACAATAGTAGCGTACAAAGCTACAAGTAATCCATATTATTAAATTCGAAACACGTTTCAGTTAGGACAATGTACTTTCATCATTAGAAATTTGTGATTGTGTAATAGCCCTCATAGCTGCGTTACACAAAACCAAAATTTGCATACACTACCCACATACTAATATATAGGTATTAGCATTGTATATGAATTAGATAAGTGAAACAACATAATGTATTAGTTTTTTAGAATCCCGCAACTCGAAAGGAAAAAATGGCGCCCTTACTGTAACACTTTGTTGTCCGTCTGTCTATTTTTCTGTCAAAAGCCATTATCTCAGAACTTTTTGGTAATATCGAGTTGAAATTTAAACCATATACTCAGATCTACGGCCCCATGATTTCATGAAAAAATCGTATTTCTACGTTTAGTTAAGAAAAAAATATGGCGTTTATATAGCAAAAAAATTATATCGCGTATTTCGATACTATAAGAAGACATATGTGAATAAATCCTAAAAAAAGAATAGTCTTAAAATGGGGCCGAATTTGACATTAAAGCCACTAATTTGGCTAAGCTAAGCTTGAATTTCACGAAAAGTCGTGGCCTCCAATTTTTATACCAAACCCTCGGTGGGCGAGCCCGATTCGCGTTTGTCCGTTTTTTTTATTAGAGAGTGAAAATTCCGCCACTAGTAAACACGTGCGAGACGGAGTGTCTTAACAGTAGGTTTCCTCTATGTCTTATTGCGAGATGAAGCGTCAATAATTTTACATTTTTACTCAAGAGTATAAATAAGAATTGGGCGAACAAAATTTAATAAAAATAAATGGCCTAGTTACGGTTAGCTAAGCCGCAATAGATGATTCTTGTAGGTCAAATAGCTAAAACAAATGGACTGGAAGTCGATCATAATAAAGAATTAAAATAAATAATTCATATTTAGGGTTCCGTACCCGAAGAAACGGATTTAATATTACTAAGCCTCCGTTGTCTGTCCGTGTGTCACCAGGCGGTATGGTGTCAACTAGTACGTACTAATTTAGAATATTAACAAATGCCGAAATAATACAGCTTATGACGTGTATTTTCGATTTTCATAATCTATCGTTTTAAGAAAAGCACGTTTGGCGCATTTGGACTTTTACATATTCTAAATTCCTTCCCTTAGTAAACTAATAACATAAAAGAATACAATATTTGTTGTACTAACATTTTCTTTATAATGTCTAGACATTTTACACGTGAGGCGTTGCCGCGGCTGGACAACTACAGGAATGTATTATCGTTACACGCCGCGCCACGACCCACCTTAGACGAGCTTCACAATGCTTCTCTGTCAAGAAAGGTAAGAGTTGTCTAATTTCTATAAAAATATAATGCCCTTGCATAGGCGCGGTATAAGCAGAGCTAAGTGCTGCCACACAACGCGCAATGCCATCAGAATTGAAGGGAACGGAAGTGTCTTAATGGAAACGGAGTTCCTTAACATTAGGTTCCCAGGTTCCTTTTGCCTACTCTGCTATGAGCGGGATACAGAGTGAAGCTAAAAAAAGGTATAGATTCAGGCCATAATTGGACACTGGGACAGCGTCCGATTGTAACGCGATAGTTGTGGGTTCGATTCTCACTCAGAGGAATGAATTATTTAAAATATTTCCTTTTTCTTCGTTCTGGTGTCGAGGCAAATCGCGGTGTTGAGTTCCGCCACTCAGCACGCAATGCCTTCAGAATTCGGCGGAAAGAGGGAAACGGAGTGTCTTAACACTAGGTTTCCTCTGCCTATCCTGCTGTGTGCGGGATACCGCGTGAAGCTGATTTGATTTAAATTGTAATATGATTTAATAGCATTTGTTGATAAATTATTTGTAATATCATCATTGAATGTCTCATATTACAACGCTGCAACTCAGAAACTTACCTATCGCTATTATATTAGGTATATCCGTATCTTATATGCATGAAACGTTAAATAAATTAAATTATGATATAAAGGTTCACGCTAATTTAAAAAACATATAAAATAATTACCTTGAACTTTCTAGAAATTAATTATTGAAAACTACCTTTCACGTACTACTTTGTCCGCTTTAGAAGCTCAGTACTACTTTCTAACCGAACATGCGAAATGTATGGTAGAGAATAGAGTGTTTTGACACTAGACTCTATCAGCCTATATACTTAAACAGTAATAACTGTGGCAGTTAAAATCAAAATTGATATGTAAATATTTTTTTTACTATATGATTTAAGCAATCGTGTTTATTTTGGTCGCGTCTTATTACTACAGAAATACATTTTCGAGCGTAACTAATCGTTGAAAACGTAGGCAGTTAACGTCGAAAGAAAATCACAAATCACACTGCGACCAGTTTAAAATATTATTGTAGTATATTTTTCAATGTATTGTTAGAATTTTCTTTGTAAAATGATATAATCATGTCGTAATATTGTTTAAGATCGCTTTATGAGAAATAACTATTTGTATTTAATCGTAATTTTAAATAACTTTCCCTAAATTTCTGTTGGCCTTCGTGCTACTACCTTGCGACTGTAAGCGAAACGGTTGTGGGTTTGATTACTATTCGGGGAATGAACTATTTAATATTTTCATTTTCTCACTTTGGCAACAAGGTAAAGGTTAATTGAAATCTGATGAAAATCGGATCTGCCACTGAACACAATGCTAGAGGCACTTCTGGTCAGAAGTGTTATAATGGAAACGGAGTGTCTTAACACTAGGTTCGTAAGTTCTCTGTCTAACCTGATATATGCCAGTTACAGCCTAAAACTAAAAAAATTGTAGATAATTTCCTCATTTGCTCTATAGGTATATATTTCTACTAGTGGACCCGGACGCGGCTACGCCTGCTTAAACTTTAAGAATATTTATTAAATATTATACAATATATTTATTTTTATAAGGATGAATATCAAAATATAAGTTCATTTTAGGTGACGTTTTCTTAAAACAACAAAGAGACTTTGCAAACCGGTGCTTAGCAACGACGGTTGTTATTAACATGGCAGAATAAATAGCATGTCAAATTAGAAAGTATTTTAATTTATTGGTACATATGTGTAATGTAATATTATATAGCCTATAGCACTTCTGAAGAATGCAGCTTTCATACAAAACAAAAACATAGTAAATCGGACCAGTAGATCCAGAGATCTTAGCGTTCAAACAAACAAACAAACAAACAAACAAACAAACAAACAAACAAACAAACAAACAAACAAACTCTTCCGCTTTATTATATTAGTATAGAGTATAGATAGAAAATTTACCCCATTTGCTCTAAATATATTTCTATATTGATTTACTCATAGTACTAGATTCTTCCTGATTCATCATATGAAAACCTCCAATTTCAGTCAACTATGTCCCGATAACGTTAGCGAATATAGGAACTTTAAAAGCATAAGGAAGTTTGGCACGGACCCATGTTGATTAATATCTTTCTAAGAATACTGTCATTACATCTGTACCTAGATTCCGCTTAGTAATATTCTTAATAATGTATTTCTATTTACTGAATCAATTGACGTTTTTATAAGAAAAGGATTTATTTGCGTTTTTTTCCGTTTCTAAAGAATCTTTGTCAAGTCGACTATATTTTGTTTAAATTGCAAAATATTTCAACCATGCCACCAAATAAATATATAATAATAAAATAGGATGTAAATACCAATACTAGAAAGGGTTTTCGTTTTTTATTGTAGATTTTTCATTTGAAAGAAAGGGTTATTATGTATGTAGGCTTTATTGTGGACTGAATATTGAAATGCAGTAATTAACAATCTTTGAGACCAGTCGTAGCGCAGGGGCACAGGCGTGCAACCGTAAAAGAGGAGGCGATGAAATATTCACTCTTGTAACAAGGCAAAACGCGGCGCTGAGTTCTGCCAACTTTCCGCCTCCAAGGTTCGGCGGAGAGTTGGGAACAGATATGTCTTAACACTAGGTTCCAAGTTCCCTCTGCCTACCCTGCTATTTGTGGGATACAGAGTGAAGTAATAATCATTATATTTATATTTAAAAATGTAAAATTGATTAACTAATTTAATAAAAGTGTATTCTGAAGATTATATTGTATTACAAAACTACAAAAATGTATCACACTAATTTTCCATATCGGAGTCCCAATATATTCAATGCGAAATTAAATATGCATAAAATTTTTCGTACAGTAGTATAAAGGTAAGTTTCGGCTGAATGATTGTTCCCGTTACATATACATACATCATAGACGACACACAAAAATTTATATTCGTACCGGAAATTTTTACGATTCGATTTGTCCTTGTACGCTCAATTCGTAGCGTGATAAACGGATAGCGTTAGTCGAGCATATCTATGTATAAATATATATATTTATTCGCCTTATAAATATATTAAAATAAATCGGAAAATGTTATAATTTACAATACGATGATTCCAATCTCAATAAGGGAAACTCTCTCTGAATTAGTCAGAAAATCACAGTGTTGAGTTCCACCACTCGACACGCAAGTCTTAAAAATTCGCTGTTGAGTTGGTTAGGGTGTCTTGACACTAGATTGAAGGTTTTCTTTACCTGACTATCTTACAAGATTCAGGATGAAGTATAAAGCTGAAAAAAAACCGTTAAAAACAATTGTTATTTATGGTTTCACATATAAACCATATCGAATTTCGATTACTTACGCACATATCAGTTTTTTGTCAGCTTTTTGTCGTGTCAGTCAATTGATGTATTGTCTGTGGCGTTGCCGACGCAAATATTTATCGGGGGGCACACCTGAATCAATACCAGCCCTATAGTTCGACCATGTGTTGCTTTTTATGTATTCAGAGTACTTCCTTCTTTAGTGATATTATCTTGAAATGTTGTGTATGACAAACTTAACTAAACGCCTGTAGGAAGTGAGAAGGCCATTTCTTTTTAAAGTTCCAGGATCAACGGGAAGTAAGGAGTTGTACCAACTTATAAAAGTTGACATACTTAAGTTTGCGGGCGCTTGCACTCCTCATGTATGAAATTGATAAATTTACACTGATTTTTTCGTATGAAATACTAATAAATTTTCACTTTTCGTATTTTTCCTTTATTTGTATTCTAAGTTCTCACTTCGTACCAAATTTCATAATTAGTTTGCGTTGACTTAGAAAATTGATTTTTTTGTATTTTTTTTTATATTAATTTCAATTTAAAATCTTTACGCGATATCAAGAAAAATGGTTTTTACAGACAACAAAGTGATTATATTAGGGTTCCGTTTTTTTCCCCTTTTGAGACACGGTACCCTAAAAATCAGGAAGAATTAATTTAATACTTTTTTTTATAAGTAATCCTCGTCATTATCTGATCGTGACGATGTTCTTTTTTTTAAATTTACTTACTATGAATAGTGAGTACAACTGAATAGAACGGCAGATGCGTGTACCGAATACACCTTTTGATTGAGATACTATTGAACTTTTTAATGTTCAGTTTCTTAATTCGATACGCTCCCATCCTATAAAGTAACAATAAACATGAAAGTATCAAAAGAATCAAAGAAATCATAATAATAGTAGTAATGGAATTCAAATAGATTTTTCGATAATGTCCCGCATTTTATAGAATAAGCAGTGACTTAGCGAGATAAAAGAGTGACCCGACGCTGGGAAGAGCACGTCACTGCGGCATTGTGCTACATCTGTATTATTACGTTTTTTTTCAGTAGGCAAAGGGAACCTAGTGTCAAAATACTCCGTTTCTTACGCACTGCTATTTTAGAGATATTGTATGTTGAGTGACGGGAAACAACACAGCGCTTTGAATTCTTAGAGCAGAGCGAGGAAGTGAAAATAGTTAATTTCCCCGAATGGGAATCAAATCTACAGCCGTCGCGTTTACTGTCGTGTTTCCGCTGTTCCACTATTGCCTCTATATGAAGAATTTAATGTAATTAACAACAAATGATTCTTTGAAATGTAAATAAATAAGAATGTCAACATCAACTAAGATCTTTTGAATTGCTCATTCGAAAACGCATAATTAAACATTATAGCGTCATTTACTTTAATTGGTATAATAACTTACAATAATTCAATAGTTTATCAATGCTAAGTCAAGGTTAGAAACAAGCCATACATGTAATCGACCACGTGGTCTCTATGTATACTGGGAAATATAGTAGGTACGTCATACATGCACGTTGCTAGGATTTGTTATTTGTTTTGATATGTAATGCGACAGTTGTAGGTTTGATTTCTATTTGGGGGAATGAACTGTTTTTATTTACTTGCTCTCTGGTAACGAGGCAAAGCGCGGCGTTGAGATCTGCTACTCAAGACGTCATTTCTCTAAAATTCGGCGGAAAGTGTATAGTGTTTTATTAGTAGGTTTCCAGAATCCTTCTGCCTATTCTGCCATAAATAAAATTAAAAAGCCCCACTGAAAATGTACATTTATTTGTAAAAATTGTGAAATAATTTATAAAAATTCTGAATTTAATAAATGTGTAAAAATTCTGAAATAATTTGTTGAAATCATTTATTTTCTAAGTAACTTTAGAACAATATAAAAACAAAATAACTTATAATATTATTTATTTTCTATTGTATTTATAATGTCATCGTAAATTCACACTAAACCTTAAAATTATGTGATAACAAAGGGTATCTAAAAGAAGGTCGATGGTATTTTTTTTCTCACGATGAAATTTAAAAACAACATTATGGATATTCATAAATTAAAGTTCGTATTTGTGTTTAAAAAGTCTGGCATCGGACCCAGACCCACCTGTCATCTATATAAAACTCCTGCGTTTCTGACTGACTGATATATACTGACATATGACTGAAGTATAGCTGGAATAACGTAGCACGTCAACATGTAGCTGAGAGTCTTGGGAGATGCACAGGAAAACTAAGAGATGATTTCTAGAATTTTCCTCAAACAGGAAAATGTGGGATTCTGGGTTTAAACGTAATTGCGGGCGCACACTAGTCTTTTAAATAAAACAAACTCGAAACATTGATGTTTTTTAATTTTTTTTCTCGTCCAGTAGGATAACAATAGTGTTGGATTCTGGGTGGGAGTGTTTCAACACTATATTCCCCTTGCCCACCTTAATACGTAGAAAACATTACAAAAAGTACATACAATATTCGATACGCATTCTTCAGATCGCATGACCGTTCATTGAATGAACTGTTTACTCCACGCTAGCTCACTAATTACCATCAGGTACGACGGTACTAATTGCGTCTTCAATTACGGTTGTGGGGTCTGGGGGTCAATATGGGTGACGATTTCTTTCTTAATTTACATCGTATATTTGTATGTATGTATGTTTGGCTGTGTATGTATGTACTTGGCGCCATTGTGGCGTAGCTCTTGTCGGAGAAAAAATGATCGTAATTATAACTTTGTAGCCTCCGGTTGTATCTCGCATATAGCAGGGTCCTGGGAACCTAGAACCTAGTGTTAAAACAACCGGTTCCTTTAATGGGACTTAAGGTAACTGTCTAAAAATAAAAAATAAAACATTTTAAAAGAACAATTTTTGGTTTTGTTTTGAAGTTTTAGTTAATTTTTTAGCTAGCTTAGCATAAAAATATACAATGTTTATAATTATTATATTGATTGATGACACAACAGAATATAATATTATATATTTAATTGTTTACATACCGTACGTTACATTGTTGCTAAATAGTCAATTACCTGATGTACCTACTTTGCACGTTTTTTTTTATTACAAATGTAAAAATTAATTAATTTTACTACTTTAGTTATTAATTTTAATGTTTCTCATGAATTTAAAAAAAAGCAGTCTACGTGACTGTCTTTAGTAGAATTAAGATTAACATTAAACATTCAAAATGTGAAATTAAAAAAAAAATTAACTGTCTTGATGTTCATATAGGTAAAAGTAATGCATGTTGGCAGAGCTAACCCAGTGAGAAATCACTATGCATTTTATTTGTACTCGTTGTAGAACACAATTCTAGGTCGCGCTTATTCTTTATCGAGGAAAATTAAAATATTATCATGATAAATATTTCCCAGAGTAGGACGTTCCTTCAGACAGCTTTCTTTCACTACGACGGCATAAATCTGTATAGTTCTTTTTGAAAGTTAATAAATGAAGAAAGTATTATAAGTATTTTTAAGTATTTATAAGTATTTATAAGTATTTTTTAATGTATTTTAAAAAACCTACTGGCATAAAGCTAGAGTTATGGAAAAGTTTTTAATTACCACAAAAATTGATATCAATAAAATATGTATCTAATATTTGTTTATAATTTGTATAAAATGCAAGTTTTGTTATCTTTTGTCATCTTAAAATCTATCGCTAATGGTTAATATATGCGACCTTCCCTGACTTTGTCTGATAGCTTGTTGTTTTCCGTATAAATAAACATTTATAATTATTTAATAGGATGTATAACTTTGCTAAATGTTATAAGTAAATAAATAAATTTATTTACTAGGAAGAAGAATGGTAGGTAATGTGCAGTGTTTTTATATATTTACAAAGCTGATAAATAATCACACTTGAAGGCGGTGGGTACAGCGGTGTAGGACTGGATCAAGTTTGTTGGTCAGGTTCCAATGGCCCCCTGAAATCGGGGTCCCTAGTGCAAGGCACCGTCTAGCCCCCCGGTCTCTGTGAGAAAGTACTTAATAATTAACGGACGTATTGACATTATACTAATACAAATGGATAGATGTATCCAAATCTATAACGCTATTTTTAATGGTCGTTGCGTAGTTATGACTGCATGCACACTCGTGGGATTGATTATATTTACATTGCTTTCATTTCCACGGTCAAAGGAGACAAAGCGCGGCGTTGAGTTCCGATCTTTAACATGCAAAATCTTATTTCTTAAATAATTATTTTATGGCAGTAATTTTAGATTTTTTTTTCGGACACAACAATTTTCGCCTTTAGCACTTATTTGATTCTTAATTATAATTATAGCTTGGTGCATTTCTTATTAGACATTTTTAGTCTCATGAAGGGAGGGAGGGGCTTAAATTAAGGCGTTTTCTTCTTCACGCCCAGGTAATTTTTACGGATCTTAACGCCGCGCTACTACCAAAACGAGAAAATAAAGATTATACATTTATTAAACACAATCGAACTCGGAACTGTCGCCGCCGATACGACGGTCTCATATATCCAGTTACTGTGCTTAAAGTTGTTTAGTATAGAATTAATTGTATAAAAAACGATACACGCGACGACCTTATATAATCGTAACTAAGAATATACATTCAAATCCTCATAAAATAAATAATATATTGTATTATAACGCAATTGAATATTTACTGAGCACGTATAGGCTAATGCGATATTACGCTTGCGTCACGTACCTTACTTACACGTGAAGCGCTTATTGTGAATATAATTAATTTCCTGATTTGTTTTATTGTCATTTACCTTATAAAATAATGGTAATAAGGTGTCTTTCCCCAGTGGTACAGCGTTCGCCTGTAAACGTGATGGTTGTGGGTTCGATCTCACTGGAGAAGTCAATTATTTTCTTTTCCTTGCACTAGTAATAAGACAAAATATGGATGACGAACGGGAACGGAGTGTCTTAACATTAAAGTTACGCATCGTCACGTTCTCTCTGCCTTTCTTCCGATACATTAGCGTATTTAGAAATATTTTTATTTTGGTTCCTGGACTTAAGTTTCGGACTGACTTAAAGGGCTGCTTTCATTTTTCAGGCCTTGTTTTTTATTAGTCAAATTTTTGAAATAGGCACCGGTCTGTTCTGGGCACAGACCATCCTGCCACATATTCCTACGTTCATGTTGGATGCGGGATACATTAAAGCTATTTTTTTTTTATTTTTTACCTTATAAATAGTTGTCTGGATAAGCCTATTAGTGACATTTGTAAAACGATTTCTAGAAAGCTTGTTTACTTAATAGCTTAAAATGGAAAGCTGTTTTCATTTGCCTGGTTAAGATATAATAATTATAACTTAGAATATGAATTATACATATATTTCTGGTGAATTTGGTTACCACTTTTGGGGAACCGAATAAACTATTAATAAAAATTAAGGCTTCTGTTTGCATTTTTTTACCAAAAGTAATAATAGTTCTAATTTTAATTCTTAGATTACTTCTACCATCACATATACAGTGTTGAAGAAATTCAGAGTATTTATCAACATACAAATTTTCAAGATGGGTCCTTAACATGAGCATTCTTATTATTAAAAAAAATAGTAGACTAATTATTTCCCCTATGCTTTCTTTGGATGATATCAACGTAATTACATTTTTAATGGGGTTTTATTAGTTCAGGTCATAGGTGGACCCCGGTGGACCCCATTGGTACCACCAACGTTGCATACCGTAGGCGTACGATAGATAATTGCATAGCTTTGACGGTGACTCACGTGTTAGTACCTGCATTGTTTAATTAATTATGTACCTTCTGGCACAGTGACTGCTTTTTATGGACATAGTTTACAACGTCGGTGGTCGTGATGTTAAATCCTGTTAAATTTCCATCAATGTTTCTTATGCTTATTGGAGAATTAAAGCAGATATGTTATTGATTTCTTATATTTTTTTCCTAATTCATTTAATATTTGACACTGATTATATTGACTTACTTATTAATTATTATACTATTAAACAAACAAACATTTTGGCAGAAAGTGGGGAACGGAGTGTCCTAACACTAGGTTCCCTCTGCCCACCCTGCTGTCTGCGGGTTACAGCGTGAAGCTGATAATAATAATTATTTATTTCCTTCCAGCCAGGTCAGACTCTAGAGAAAGATCAGGGTACGCCGATACTACCGTCGCCTAACGTGAAGTTTGGATGGATCAAAGGAGTGCTTATGCGATGTCTACTGAACATATGGGGTGTTATGCTGTTTTTAAGGCTCTCCTGGGTCGTTGGTCAAGCTGGAATAGGTAATTTGCACTTCTCCAACCATTCAATTCTTTATATTTCAAAGATGTTTTGAGTAAATCTTAATTTTCTCCTATATATTATCGTAATGAAGAATTATATTTCTTAGTGCATCTGCACTTTAACCGTAAAATATCATTATGTACAAAATTATTATGATCATTTAGGTACTTTTCGATTTTCATGTAAATTATAGTCGTTACATTAAAAATAATGATATTAGTTAGATATATTAGTATCATGCTGATATAATTCGATTTAAAAAAAAAACAACAGTTGCACCCTTTATCCCGCACAGAGCAACCTAATGTTAAGACACTCAGTTCCCCATATTCCGCCGCTAATATTAATATAATACCTATCATAAATAGAGAGCAAACTAAAAACAATACAGACAGACAAAAAATATAAAATAGTTAATTTAACATTCAAACTGTAATTCTCTTTTGTTTTAATTTGAAATGAAACTGATTTTAAAATATTTCTACCCCTTAAATCCTGTAAGTAGTATGTGGTAAAGTAATTTCCTTTGTCGGCAGCGCAGGCATCGCTTCTAATACTGACGACGTCCGTGGTGACCATCATAACGGCGCTTTCCATGTCCGCTATAAGCACGAATGGAGTTATAAAAGGGGGTTAGTTTCATTTTATAATATAATAAAAGAGTTGAATAAAAACGAATTCATTAATAATTTAATTTTTTTATAATAAATAATGTCTTATAAGATGGATGTATAAATAGATGCCTTTGCCGAGATCTCATTTATTTTTTTAAGAAAAAAGTAGTTGATTGTTTTTTTACCATTAATTATAATTTTTACATTAATTTGAGTCCAGTGACTCAGTAAATTGCAAATTAAGATTTTTGTTTTCCATATTTTTTGGCTTCAACATTTTTTTTTATATTATTTTCTTCACGCACTTATAGGTGGTACGTATTACATGATATCGCGGTCTCTCGGACCGGAGTTCGGTGGTTCAATAGGGTTAATATTTTCTATGGCGAACGCGGTAGCGTGCGCTATGTACGTCGTCGGTTTTGGGGAATCCCTTATAACTTTAATACCTGAACACGCTTACATGGTCAGCAAGAGTTGGGTAAGAAATCGTCTTTATTTTATTTCTTGCTATTTCTTTATGATATTTATTTTGTGACAGAGAACCGACATTCAGTCATTTAATATTTCCTAATATTGTTTGGATACTATGATTGAATAATTTCTATTTATTGCATCGTATTAAATGATTAAACAAAGTGTAATTGTAAAACCGACTAGTTGTGGGTTCCACTCGAAGATATGAAATATTTATTTAAATTTATATTTCCATTTCATCTCTCTGGTGTCGAGGCAAAGCGCGGCGTTGAGTTCTGCCACTTAACTCGCAATGCCTGCAGAATTCGGCAGAAAGTGGGGAACGGAGTGTCTTAACACTACATTTCCTCTGCCTACCCTACTGTGTGCAGGATACAGCGTGAAACTGATTTGTAATTTATATTAAACTTAACAATAATATTTTTAGGATCAAGCCATATATGGTTGTATAACAATAGTTCTACTCACGGGTATAGTAATAGTTGGTTTGGAATGGGAGGCGAAAGCTCAAATTGTGCTTTTGATTATCCTACTGGCAGCAATTGCGGATTTCTGCATTGGCGCCATTATAGGACCGAAGAGTGATGTGGAAGTGGCACAAGGATTTGTGGGATTTAATAGTAAGTAATACCTATTGTATAAAACTATTTTTACTCATTTTTTTTTTAAATATTTTTGTTTTTGTTTGATGAGCTTATAATAACTATATAAAGTATTCCATTAATCCTTTTTGTTTTCATTGTTAAGTTTTTCAACATGAGTTTTAGTGCATGATACTTTAAATATAGAAATCGTAATCTATAATGCCATCTCTTTCTTTCACATTATTTTAACAAAAAAAGTACATCATAATCTCTATTTACAGAAAAATCTTAATTTTCAAAACTGTTATATTTGAAATGAGTTTTAGTATTAGTATTAAAAACTATATTTCACTGTTTCAGCGACAGTATTCTACGATAATGTAAAGCCAGATTACAGGAAGTTTGAAGGTGTGGAACATAATTTCTTCTCAGTGTTCTCTATATTCTTCCCCGCTGCTACGGGTATATTGGCTGGTGCTAATATATCTGGTGATTTAAAGGTAGAATAATCTGATAATTAATTAAATAATGTTTTTTTTTTATTTTAATTATATATATTAATCATTTATTAATTTCATCGTTGTTCAAAAATGGTTTTGAATGGTTTGTTGGGGTGTATTTGTCGTATGCATGCCATAGTAGAGTTACTAAATTACCTATATAAAAAAAAAACTTTAAATACAAAAGCTAAAAATATAACATTAAATCCAAAAGTTAAGCTTAACATGGCTTTACACTGTAGTGTGATTATCACTGTCATTAGCTTCAAATGTTAAAATTCAGAAAATAACTAAATATACAGATGAAAAAAAAAAAAAATAATAATAATAAATATTTTTTTTCCAGGACCCACAAAAATCAATACCAAAAGGCACTCTCCTAGCTATTTTCTTAACGACAATATCTTATATAGTAATAGCAATAATAGCGGGTGCCACGGTGCTGCGCGACGCTAGCGGAGAATTGGGTATACCTTGTTTTAATGATGAATGTCATTATGGATTGCATCATAGTAATGATGTGAGTGTTGGTTGTTTTATATATATATATATATACAGCGATAGATATGAATTATTAGGGAATGAGTTATTGATATTCTTCGCTCTGGTTACAAGACTAAGCGCGGCGTTAAGTTCCGCTGCTCATCATATAATATCTCGAAAATTTCAGCAATTAGTGGCGTACGAAGTGGTTTTAGACTACATTCCTTATATGTATGTGCAGGATGTCACTTATTCCCACAATAAGACGTAATATAGAAAATTCCGTCCACAATTTGGAAATTCCTCTTTTAATGCTCTCCTCTATTTCTCTAGGAATTTACCTATCTAATGCTTTCTAAGTCCAATAGATTACATGTATAGATTTAATCGTTATTGTCATATATTATCATCTATCTATTTTTTTTTTATTAATACTATACCACTACAGACACTTGGTCCACTATACTCTAATCTGCTTTGCTGCTATATTTTTAACCTTTGTTTATCTATATTTGTTACTCTTGCATTATATCCTTGTCTTTTACATTTCTTGTTTTTAAAAGAAATATAGTAACTATAAACCATATTTTTAGGTAATTCGTCTGGTATCAGCATTCGGTCCCCTAATCTATGGCGGATGTTTCGCCGCCACGCTCTCTTCTGCATTGGCGTCGCTAGTATCTGCTCCGAAAGTATTCCAGGTATGTCATGAGATGAGATGAAATATAAAATTAATTGTATGTATTACAGCAGCAGGCAGGGGGTGTAAGGGGGTACAATTCCATCTCAGTACTCTCAGCCAACCTCACCTGCACGTGGTGCACCCTGCCAAATAACGAACGAGGCTCTGGCGACCGACTAATGGCGGTATAACCATTCCATTTAGACGTAGCTAAATTTTAGATTGGTAACGGGCAGCAGCGTTACCGATGCGAGAAGTTACGTCCTGCGATCACCAACACGCATGCCCAGCGTGGTGATTACGGGCAACATCCTTAATGGCACAGTACAACCACAGACAAAGGCCCTCAGTTCCCGGTCGCTCCGCTATTCCAAGCCAAGGTGGCGGCTTTGGTAACGGCGGGGCAGAGGGTGCTAAGAATCCCCGGGCTACGGTAGGCCGCCGACACCAACTGACTCTGGCTACGTATAACGGACGCACGCTACGGCTCGACGAACATCTCGCGCAGCTTGAGGAGGAGCTGACCAATATAAAGTGGCACATCTTGGGTTTATGTGAAGTCCGACGAGAGGGGGAGGATACCATAACTTTAGAGTCAGGTCATCTTATGTACTTCAGAGAGGGAGACCAACTATCCCAAGGCGGTGTGGGGTTTATGGTCCACAAGACTCTGTCTGACAACGTTATAGAAATATCAAGTGTGTCGACGAGGGTAGCGTACCTTGTGATTAGACTTACCAAAAGATATAATCTCAAGATAATTCAAGTATACGCACCGACTTCGACACACTCCGATAATGAAGTGGAAGAAATGTATGAAGACATCACAAAAGCCTTACATAGCACTCAAAAGGCCCACTTTAACGTTGTCATGGGGGATTTCAACGCCAAAGTGGGAGTACAACCTAACAGAGAATCGGTAGTAGGACCATATGGATTTGGAAGCAGGAATCACAGGGGGCAAATGCTCGTCAACTTCCTGGAGAAAGAGGGGCTGTTTGTAATGAACTCTTACTTTAAAAAACATCCTAAGCGGAGGTGGACGTGGCAAAGCCCTGACGCTGTGACACGAAGTGAGATAGACTACATTATATCAGACAAAAGACGAATATTTAGGGATGTCTCCGTCGTCACTAGGTTTAACACCGGAAGTGATCATCGTCTTGTACGAGGCACTCTAAATGTTCACTATAAACTCGAACGCCTACGTCTCATAAAATCTACACTTCGACCAAATCTGCTTCAAACTGTTGCTGGGTCTGAAACATTTCAGCTGAAACTGGAGAACCGATTTGCTGTCCTGGAAACTACAAGCGACGTTAACATTGACCATAAGCTAGACCAAGTGGTGGGAATTCTTCGTGATGAAGGGACAAAATTCTACCAGACGCAAAATTCTACTAAGAAATCCAAACTTTCGGGGGAATCTCTACGGCTAATGCAAAGGCGACGTGAAAATCCCAAT
>HE672065.1:71504-276112 GCA_000313835.2 Heliconius melpomene melpomene
GGGGCATAAACATAGATGGCAAATTTCTCTCACACTTGCGGTTTGCAGACGACATTGTCATTGTTGCTGAAACCGTGCAGGACCTGCAATACATGTTGAGCACCTTGGCTGAATCTTCTGCTCGCATCGGTCTTCGGATGAACTTGGATAAAACCAAGATAATGTTCAACGAACATGTAATTCCGGAACCGATTGCACTTCATGGAGTACCTCTCGAAGTTGTTCAGGAATATGTCTATCTTGGTCAAACTGTACAGTTAGGTAGAAACAACTTCGAGATGGAGGCTCGCAGAAGAATACAGCTTGGTTGGGCGGCATATGGGCAACTGCGTGATGTCTTTTCGTCATCAATACCGCAAAGTCTAAAGACGAAGGTCTTTAATGAGTGCGTCCTACCAGTTATGACATACGGAGCCGAGACGTGGACACTGACAGTGCGATTGGTCCACCAGCTTAAAGTCGCTCAGCGTGCTATGGAAAGGGCTATGCTTGGAATATCTCTGAAGGATCGAATTCAAAATGAAGTTATCCGTCAGAGAACCAATGCTATCGACATAGCCCAAAGGATTAGCAGGCTGAAGTGGCAATGGGCTGGTCACATTTGCCGCAGAACCGATGACCGTTGGGGTAAGCGCGTTCTACAGTGGAGACCACGCCTCGGCAAGCGTAATGTAGGACGTCCTCCAGCTAGATGGGGTGACGATATTCGCAAAGTAGCGGGCAGTGGCTGGATGCGAAGAGCTGAAGATCGAGCTCAGTGGCGTGCCATTGGAGAGGCCTATGTCCAGCAGTGGACGAGGACAGGCTGATGATGATGATGATGATGATGATGATTACAGCAGGTTCTCCCTACTTACCCTACTATGTGTGGGATGCAGTGTGAAGCTGAAAAAACATTAGGAATATAAATAAATTTCTCTCTTATATTTCGAATTCAGCATTAAAACACCTTAAAGTTTTCTTTTTTAACTGAAATAACAAAAATATTTTAAATATTCATGTAACTGTAATGTAAATTAACATTAATAATATAGAATTACTTATTTCTAGGCTTTATGTCAAGACAAGTTATATCCGTATTTGGAGTTCTTCGCTAAGGGCTACGGAGCTAATAATGAACCAGTGAGAGGATACGCGCTTACTTTTATAATCGCTATTAGTTTTATACTTATGGGTACGTGTCTTATTAAATTTTGTGTTTATTATAATATTATTTCTAACATAAAAAACATTCAGTCCAGATAAATTATAAGACATAACGAGAAATGCCTCCGTAACTATGTTATTTATTCTGTGTGTTAGAGATTTTTCATTGACACATTAAAATTGAATATCTGGAACGTCTTATGAAGTACCATTATAGTCCAGTATGAGAAACAATTAATTGCCACTTTTGAAAAAGTTATTGAACATAAGCTTGTTTTACAAATTAAAATTAAGGAATTTTACTACAAGAAATCGGGAAATATCTTTGTCTTACCTGCTATGTGCGTGACAACAGCATGACGATTAAAAAAAGTGTCTTGCCACTAGATTCTCTTTGCCTACCTGTTGTTAGTTTCAATCCACTACAACATCTGGTAAAATTAAGTAGTATAGCTATTGATAATTAAAACACAAAAAAAACATCACCTTTTTTATTGTTTTCAGGTGGCCTTAACCAAATAGCACCGTTGATATCAAACTTCTTCCTTGCCGCGTACGCATTAATAAACTTTGCAACGTTCCACGCGAGTCTCGCCAAGCCGGTTGGGTGGAGACCTACTTTTAGGGTAAATATATGAAACTTTTAATAAGTTTTGTCATTTTTGTGGTCAATGTGGCGCAGTGAGACAGCCTCTGTTTGTAAATCTGAAGGTTATGCGTTTAATACTCTGAGGAGTAAATTACTTTATTTTTTTTACTTTGGTAAGATGAAAGTGGGGCGTTGAGTTGCGCCTCCAGTTGTCTCGAATTCGAGCGTAAAGAAGAGAGCACAGTGTTTTAACACAATAATCTCACTGCGTAATTTGCTTGCTGGAAAACTTGCTGGAAAAATGTTGACTAAAAAAAAAAAATTTATGATACATGCAGTAACTTACAACATATTGGGGCTTTTGGGCACGCTCTATCTTTCAGTTGACAAAAAAAATATTCAGTGTTTTCAAGGATAGAATATTTGATAATAACTTAAGCTTGATTCCACTCGTTCTCGTGAAAAATGATTGACAGACAGACAACAAAGGTATACTACAATCTTCTTATTTATTGACGTAAAAAATCCTTAAAAAATATTTATAAATATGTATGTATAATTTGAACAGCTGTACAACATGTGGTTGTCTTTGGTGGGCGCAGTGGTGTGCGTCGCCATCATGTTCGTCATCTCTTGGGGCACCGCGTTGTTGACGTTCGCGTGCCTGTTGGCTCTGTATCTGCTGGTGTCTTATAGGAAACCTGGTAATTAATATTTTGTAGTCTCTTTTTCATTTATATTTTTTACCCGCACATAGCAAGTAGGCAGAGGGAACCTGGTAACCTAGTGTTAATACTCTTCATTCTAATTGAAACACTTCTGTTCCCCACTTTACCCCAAATTCTGGAGGTAATGCGTGTTGAGTAGCGAAAATCAAATCCCCCGCTTTCTCTCGTAGCCAGAGTGAGGAAATGAAAATAATAAACATTTAATTTCCCCGAGTGGGAATCAAACCTATAAGCTTACAGCCGCACGCTTGTGCCCCTGCGCTCACTGCTGTCGTACTGTAAATTATATGAATGACTTTACTTACTTAAAATTATATTTATTAGATGTAAATTGGGGCTCTACAACACAAGCGCAAACGTACAAAACGGCGCTGTCCGGCGTTCACCAACTGAACAGAGTCACTGAACATGTTAAAAATTACAGGTAAATTTTACATTTTAAATTTATTATGTGCTGAGTAAACTTCTTATAATAAAAATCTTCAAAATTACATCAAACTTTACTAAGAGAAATATTTAGCCCATTTGAATGTGCTTAGAACATGCTGATTGTATCCCAATAATCTAAAAAAAATATATGAATTTCAATTATGTAAATACTATGGAATTGTAAATACGTTGGAAAAAATATTCAAAATTATTATTAAAAATTCAGAACTTAAATTAATTTATTATTTAAGTATTAGATATGAACCTAATATAATTGTAAAATAATATGTATGTATGTAATTTTTTAATAGACCACAAATACTGGTTTTAACCGGATTTCCTGGAGAGAGGCCATTGCTCACTGACTTCACTTATCTCTTAACAAAGGGATTGTCTTTAATGCTTTGTGGACATATTATGCAGGTAACTGCTTTTTGTGCATAGATTATATAAAAATGTTTTGTTTAATGGTGTTACGTCATCTCGCGAGAACTTAAAAATTACGACGACATATTAATGGATTTATATTGTAAATCGAGTGAAGATCATGTTTTTTTTAAATATGTTGATTTTTTCGATATGGTAAGAGAAAGTAAGACAGTCATCTACATATGAAGCATTATTCCCAAAATAGCCTTTGAGTCATATTAGATGGATAGATGGCTCCAATAATAATAGATTTTCTCATTTATCTCCCTTGTACAGACAGCAATCAGTTACAATTTTATTATGTTTATAGATTTTATAATAATTTCAGTCGCAAGTTAATCATCGTACTCGTGAAGCATTAACAAATCGTTCCTACCATTGGTTCCTTAAACGGAAAATAAAGGCTTTCTACACTTTAGTCGATGAAGTCTCGTTCAAAGATGGCGCTAGTGCTTTAATACAGGTATGGACAATGTAAATCAAGTTTTTTTGTCCAAGTAATGTGTAATAAGTTATCTTGTTTTTCCACTCATAACAGGGTATGCAGAGAGAACTTAGTGTTATGACACTAAGTTCCATTATAAAGAGTCATTACGTTTTGAGGAGCTGTACTCAACGCCCCGCTTTACCTTTTTACCATAGGTAGAAAATGAAAATTTTAAATAATTCATTTCCCGGAGTGGGAATTGAAATAAAAACCGTCGCATTTAAATTCATAACCTTCTGCACCTGCGCCGAGGCGGCTTTTTAATATTCAAAATAATTTTCTTTTTTGTTCTATTGTTATACAGCATTTTCACAACAATAAAAATATAATATGTAAGTAAATTATTTCATAGACATTTTGTATTAAAAATTGAAAATTTTAATATATTTTTAGGCTAGTGGAGTAGGAAAGTTGAAGCCCAACATCCTGATGATGGGTTTTAAAGAAGATTGGCAGACATGCAACCGGAGTGAGCTGGCTGAATACGTTGATGTTATGCAGTTAGTCTATAATGTTTTATATAAATTTTAGAACGAATTACTTGTATACATTATCATAGTTTTGTATATCACTTATAAGATTTATTTAGCGAATTGAAGTCTTGAATTATTGATGGAAAACAGATTAGACAAAGGAGGAGAATACATGGTCTTGGATTTTATTTTCTTGTCTTTCAACCAATTATAATTTTATTTCTGTACTTGCTTTTTACAATCGGTGGCAATATGAAATAGAAGAGTAAGCAAAGACAACTTATAGTGTATATTTCATCACTTTAATCCTTTCGATGGAAATCCACTCTACTTCCGGGACGTTTATGATATAAACTGAGTTTAGAAGATGTGAGCAACAAATTTAATTTACATGGAGAATTGTCTTGTAATTGAGACTATATCAAAGTATTTATAAATGTGTTATATTAGTGAATAAATAAATAAAATAAATAACTCTTAAAAAATATTTAACACATTTCCTATCCCACAGTAAAGCGCTAGACGTGCACATGGCATTAGCTCTCCTTCGTGTAGACGGCGGCCTCTGCGGTGGCGCTCTAGATGACGATCTACACGCCTACCTGAGAGCGGCCGACGACACTGCTGACACTACCGCTTTTACACGTACGTAGAGTATAGAGTTATTAGAACAATTAAGAAAATAATAGATTTTTTATAAGTGTTTTTTATTTTATTAATAAATATAACTCAATTATTTGAATATACTAAAACAAAAATCATCATCATCAACAGCCATCTTTTGTCCACTGCTGGACATATGCCTTCCCCAATTCTCGCCACGACTAAATTATAAATATTTGCCTAGATAACATAAAAATTTATTTAATAACATTAATTGTTTAGCTATAGGCACATCTAAAAGAAATAAAAAAACTATAAAGATTGAATTAAATGTATTAATTTATTTTATCACAGGTTCTATGGGTGACAGTATCAAGGAATCGAAATCTACTGAGAGCTTGAATTCTCAATCAAGAGGTAATATTAATTATAACAAAAAATATTTGTGATTAATCTTTCCTATGATGATATATAAAATAATAGTTTTTTTAGCTCACGCTCTATCTCGCACAGCAGGGTAGCCAGATAAGACACTCTGTTCCCATTATGACACTTTCATTCTCTACTGAATTCTAGAGGTATTGCGTTTGAGTATTCAATATTTAATTTCCTCGGAATCGAACCCACAACCTTTACAGTTGCACACGATTGTCCTCCTGCGCGACAACGGTCTACAATTAACAAAATTAAAATAATAAATAGCCTAATAAAATAAATTGATTGTATTTAGATGACAGCAGCATGTCTGACGTGTCGGTGTCGGGAGAGAGGCGCGTGTCGCCCCATCCCGCGGCTAAACACCGCAAGGCGAAAGAGAGGTAACTTTGACACACTTTTGTTTATTTTATCTACTTCATTGCTAGAATTTTAAAGATTAAAGAGAATCTAGTGTTAAGTTAATCTGTTATCAACTTTTCATCAATTATCATGGAGTTTTGGGTAACATGTGAAATATCGCATTAGGTTGAATTTAAACAATGATATATATTGCATCCGTTCCCTCTTCCTACCCTGCTGTGTGTAGTACAGCGTGACGCTATTTTTTATTATTATTATAATATAATATAATATACAATAAACATTGTTTCAGTAAAACTCTTAGTGAAGTTGTCCGTCGTATTGGTATAACTAAAGCTCGACGCGCTTCCTCCTTCACGTCAGTGGAACAGTTCACTAAGAAACAGCCCGGCACTGTTGACGTGTGGTGGTTGTATGATGATGGCGGTAAGTCTTACTTACTAAACAGTAAATACTGAATAGTACTTAATAACTTAATATCGTCCGGCGAGAAGCTTGAGAGCTAGCGTCCAGAATTCATCAGTTCTGGGCGCCAGTTCAGTTCTCATAAATACCGTATATCTTTCCAGGCTTAACACTGCTTCTGCCATACATTCTATCAACGCGTCGTGCGTGGGCGGCGTGTCCATTACGTGTATTTACTCTCGCCAATAAAAACACTGAAATGGAAATTGAGGAAAGAAAGTAAGTGTATATTTATATATTTTTTTAGTTAAAGATTTATTTCACAAAGCATGCAATGTCTTGAATTTAAGCAGTGAATGGAGAACGAAGAGCATTTTAAATTGGATTCAGACTGCGCACACTCCTATCTTGATATATATATCCAGTAGGATATTTTTAAAATGTGATGTGATGTGAAAACGTTAAAAGAGCCAGGGCATCTGTGTGCCTGTGAAAATTGTTTTTAAAGCACTGATGATGGAGAACATGATGAGTATGCATAAGTAACAAATAATACATTGCGCTTTTTTTGAAGACTGTCAAAAAATTAAGAAATATATTTATATCATTTAACATGTTTCTAAATTTTATTATTGTAAAAATATGTTAAAAATGCTTTGTTTCAGCATGGCGTCACTATTATCAAAGTTTCGTATAGACTACTCAGCTTTGAAAATGATTCCTGACGTGAATAAGAAACCTAAAGACTCCACACTCGCGTACTTTGACGATCTCATCGCGCCCTTCAAGACAACAGATGATAGTACTGATGAAAGTAAGTTGATGTTTTTATTTAAATTTATAAAATTGTGGGTCAAATATAATTAGGCATTGACGTCACTCGTGGTACAAGCGTGTGACTGTAAAGTTCGTCGGAAAGTGTGGTATAGAAATGTCTAAATGAGGAATCGAGTGTCAAACAATAGGTTATCAGGCTCCCTCGGCTTATCCTGTGGGATACAGTGTGAACTTAAAAAAAAATCATATTTAGTTATTTACATACATGAAGATATTGTTGTTACTAAAATTTGCTTTGAATAAAAGTGATTATTTTGAAAAGTTTGATTTTTGAAAGTAGTAGTTTTCTCTGATTATGCATTTCCCATGTAGCGACGCGAATACAGGAAATTTACTCATGAGATAATGCTATTTACGATAATTATTAGAGATATTATTTCTATTTCATTAATAAAATAATAAACAAACTTTCCCACCCAACAGTGTCAATAACAGAGGCCGACCTAATAGCAGCGCGATCCCGCACGCACCGCTACCTGCGCGTGCGCGAGCTCATCAACGCGCACTCTTCCAACGCGCGCCTCGTGTGCGTGACGCAGCCCATGCCGCGCCGCCGCCTGCCCGCGCCTCTCTACGCCGGCTGGCTGGCCGCGCTCTCCACCGCCGCGCCCACCGTGCTGTTGGTGCGGGGCAACCACGCCTCCGTGCTTACGTTTTACTCTTAATGTGGTCCCTTGGTTGCCATGGTGAAGCGAGCTGAAGTGGTTGGCCGTGTTCACCTTCTACTCTGGTCTTTATGGGTGCCATGGTAACATTAATAAACAGTCCGGCGCGCGCTTCGTGTCGTCCCTTAACCCATGCCACCGCCTCCCCGCGCTCTTAGTAACCGGGTGGTTACCCACGTTTCCCCCACTTTGTTGCGAGTGAGCAGAAACATACTGCCGCTGACATCCTGACATCTAACAAAGTCCCCAGGCGGTTGCCATAGTGACGCGTGTCTGCACAGCGTAGTGTCAGTGTCAGTCAGTGCCATGGTAACATCCGCATCTCGGCTGCCATATTTAAGAGCGTCTAGATTGTGTTGGCAATGGTGACGCCAGCTGGCTGGCATCGACAAGTCCTTCTGTAATATGGTAAGAAGGAATGCTATGCCGCGTTGCTCACCTTCGACTCTTAATCTCAAAAATATTTCATCACTCGTTATATTTCATGTTTACCATGGAGACTTTCCATGCTGTGCTTACTTATATGTACACATAATTCAACTGTAGTTATTCTAATCGTTGTATTTTTTCATTATTACTACTTCAATTTTTACAATAAATACAAATAAATATTTTATTAATAATAGACCTGTGGTAACCTAGTATATTACATTTTCTTTTTCTCTACCTAGTAACATGAAGTAATTCAAAAATATAATAAATTAACAAATTTCTATCTAGTAGTACAACCAATATTTATGGTTCTTACTTATAGTATGAATCTATATGATAACTTTATTTATTTTCCACATCATTCTGAAAGAGACAAAAAAAGTATTAGATAAATAACTGTTTGACTTTTATTAAGTAATTATTAAAAAACGTATTATATATAGGTTTTGTAAAGTAGATAATTATGTTATCGAATAGATTATATGGACGAGAAAATCGATTCTTGTTATTCAAATTACTTACATGTACACGCAATGTATTGAAGATTTATTTCATAATAATTCTCCAACGTAACGGACTTATATGTAGTCATATAACAGAAACCCTACTAACGTACATAATATTATGTAAATGTAATATCTTTAGCCACTTTACTTATTTACGGCGTCCTTCATTTTATAAAAAAATATACGTTGTGGTACGCATAGACGACGGCTGAAATTCCGACACAAATGTCAGACATTCAGACGCAAAACCGATGGTTAAAAATATTAAAGTTGAAAACTACTTACTAGACACTGAGACATTCTGTATCACACACCGATTGATGTGACACTCATTGTCATGTCACAACTTTTAACTTAGCTTTTGTAGTAGAGACACTCGGCCGTAGTCTATTCGTACCTTTATTAACATTATGAAAGATGCCTCAATATTTATACAAATTTTATTTCTGAGAAACTTTTATAATATTTTTTTTGACGAATATTTAATAAATTCAAGTGTCATTACTTACGCGAAGGCGAAAGAATCAACTTAACTTATAAATCTATATATTAGATAATTTAGATTAACCAGTATTGCTATTTATATATCAATAATATTTTGTTTAAATGCCAGTGAAAGAACAGAAAAACAAATTAAAATATTCTTTCGTTCATAATTAATTTATATCTTTTAGATAGATAACATACACTGGAAACTATTTGATTTTTTCATATAATAATACTATTAGTATATTAGTATAATTGAACATTCCCATAACCTGAGAGTACAAATATTTATATATTATAATTTTGAATCATGTTTGTATGACAGAGATTTTACAATATAATAATTAAGTTTTTAGGTACTGAAACTTTGTAAACATCGTCCTGTTAGCTATGAGCTAAAAATTAGATTTAACATAATTCAATTTTTTTTTATAATATTTGCTTAAAAGTTTTAAAAAATATTGTTTCTTATTATTTTTCTATTCTCACATACGAGTTTTGAACTTTTAATACTTCACTAGTTAAAGCAGGATTCTTGTGTATATTTTTTTGTATTAAAAAGTAATATCTAAAAGAAAATTTAAAAAAAGTTTTATGATCTAGCTAGTGATGGATGATCAATTAATATTTATAATTTTTAGTTTATAGTTTGAATCTATATCTAATATAATTTGGTTTTTTAACTTATACATAACAAGAGGATTTCTAATAAATAATTTACATTTTTATTTCACTATAAAAGGAATTTATTAATAAGTAATTTGATATCGGCCATTGTTATACATATTACATACATATCTACATTAACATACATCGATTTCATAAGAGTCTCCCTAATGGCCTTAATTCGAAACAAGATGTGCCTAAACTTTTATAAATATAATAATAACTTTAAATTTTATAGAATAATTCATCTGTATGAATTTTGATCTGAAAATTAATAATAACCTTTGTAACAATTGTTTTACATAAATGAATTTTTAAATTTACTATTTTTGTATACCTCTTTATATTTATATACATGTATTTAATCATAATTTTGTATTTGTCTTGTACTATACTTTTTGTATTAAATTATTATACTTTTTACAGTCCAGTGATAGTTTAGATCTGTCTTGGAAGTGATGTAACTGTTGGAAGTCGCAGGTTCGATCTTCTAACAACTAGTTATTTTATTAAAGTAGAAACCCGATTAACCGAACAATGATTGTGCTTAGGTATTCAGATATCCGGATAATGGCATTTCTGAAGAAGACGTTTGAGAAAGTACTTTTTATATAATATTGTATCACCATGTATTTTTTTTAAATTACGAAACGATATCTATGTCTTACATCTTTCACGTTATTAACTTTAATTACGAATATTTTTTCTTTTAATTTATATTCCATTAAATATAGGTACATTTTTATTTTATTACGAAGGAAGTTTTACGTGTAAAGTATTTTAATATTCGCCATTGTCGTACATATTACAAGAGAATATGATTGACAATTGATTTAGGTTGACTGTCCGGATAATACCGAATCATAGCTAAAGGCCGGATGATCGAGTCTCTACTGTATATTATATTTATTTAAACTTGTTTACAATTAAATATATAAATTAATTGTGTTTTATCAAGACGGAAAGTATATTTTTATACTAATTAATCTTAAGTATTGTATTGTATAACTGTTGTGTATATTTGATTTTAATTCTCATTTTATATTATTTAAATTAAATATCATTTGTTTAAAAAAATCCTGTGTGACATTTAACTTGCAATTAATCATCAAATAAATTGTATTATTAATTTATTTTATTAACTAACGGTAGTATAAAAATTGATTGTTTTTAGCATAGATTAATTTTAGTGTATACTAATGTTTTTTTTATTTCTGATTACTAACTGAATTTATATTAATTTATTGAACAACATGAATTTTCACTAACATTTTTAATCAATCAAGAATACTAATAATAGGTAATTGTATTACACATTCAGTTGTATATGGATTAGAATAAACAAACAAATTGGAACTCAAAAATAAATTTAATTACTAAATACAACTTAAAAATCACTAATATATCCTTTTATTGTTTTTCGTACGGATTAGAGCGAAAATTATATAATTTTATGTAAGTTAAACCCTAATTGATATCTGTAACTGTGGCTATTAAAATAAAAAAAAATGTTTCCATATACGACTGAGCTACTAATTTAATAACATGACTGTACCTGAAGCTTATAATGACATTATATTAGTTACCTAACCAAGATTTTACATTTAGTTATTTATTAAAATATTCCTAATTATTACTAATTAATTATGTGTTTTGTTGTTTGTACATTGTGTTGTAAACAATATTTTGAAAAATTATAAATAAATGAAAATAATCACTTTGTTTTAGTTCTTAAAAAAATATTTATCAAATTTCATTGCAAACGCATATGTACAAATTCTACTGATTTAAATATTTTGACTAGAATAGAACCCACTACCTCAATAACAAACAAAATAGGCAAAAGGCTACTTGACTCTTTTTTCAAGCAGATCTTAAATGGTTAATATTTGCCTATTTATTACACAAAATTGACTGACAATTAGAACATTGATACATAAAGCTAATTATTTATTATACTGTTAGCAAACTCATGTAAAAGAGGGTAGATAAAGGTGAAAAAGAATTGTGTTAATCGGGGGATGCAAGAGCTTAAGGTTTAGCTGGGCTGGTAGGGTTCCATATGAGCTGCTCCAGATCCTCATTTTTATTATATGGGCAGAAAATGCTTGTTATGTGGATCAACTTTTACTAAGACACTTATTTATATCTCTTAAAGATAAAATGGGCTGCTAGGGTTCCATATCAGGTACTCCAGACCTTCGTTTTTGTTATGTGAGTGGAAATTGTCTGTCATGTTGTTCAATTTTCCTCAAGGCAATATATTTATATCTCTTACAGTTTAGACAAGTTGTTAAGGTTCCCCATCAGGTATCCAGATCTTCAAAAGATACTATATCCTAGATGTTGCCTAGACTTAATTTGCCTATACAACAAAGAAGTTTCATTCAAATCAGTCTAGTAGTTCCCAAGCTTAGCGTGTATAGTAAATTTTTTTGGGATTTGGCCTCTATTACCTATACCCCCCTAAATTATTATTTTGTAAATATATTCAATGTACAGATGCACCATTTTACTTTTTTATTATATGTATAGATATATTGCAAATATTTTCTTTTATCTTATAGGTGAAGGCAGTATCTTAGCTGGATCTCTTTTTGATGTGCATTCTCCTTTTTCATAATATTATCTCTTTTTAACCATAGATTCTCCTTTGTGTGTTTTCCATTGTATGTAACATTGGCAAAGTGATTAGTGCTGAACGGGCACACTCGGAACCCCATAAATAAAGAACAACAACAACAGATTAATAAATTTAATGGCACTTAAATTATACATAAATTGTTTACAGAAATATTAATAAAAATGTACAATTAAACAAACAATTGTTGAAATTTAATCAATCTATTGTACTATTTTGTAACATATAATCTGTGACTTCATTTACCTTTTGTTCACAGTGGCTTAATAATACATCATCAAGTTCCATTGCCCTTCTATATAACTCTTGAGTCTTTTTTACACTGTTATGTAAATTTTGCTGGCTAGCAACGAGCTTGGAAATGTTTACCTTTCCGTTTAAGAATTCAATATCTTCCTTTGTTAGTGATGAGTATGGCAGTTTTGAGCTTCTTGGTGCTGTTATAGCCATTTGAAACTGTCTACAGAAAATTAATAATTTTATAGGTTTTCTATATGTCGAGTCTCATATTAGTGTAAAATATACTTACTGCTTCAGATCATTATATTTATTTCGTCTTTCTTTAACTTCAGTTTTCCATTGTTCTTTTTCAGACAAAAGTTTGTCATGATACCTAAAATTATAAATATATCAATTACAATGTATATTTATTTACTCTTTAACATAATAATTAGCGAGTAACTTAACAGAGCTTAATATACTTTAAAAGTTCTTCGTTGCAATTATCATCGACGTCGCCTTTTTCCTTGCAAGCATTGGGATCAGTATTTTCAGTAAAAGGTTGGGGAGCTAAAACCGAATCAAAAATATTTTAAATTAATTACGATTATAATTTGTAGTAAAGAACAATTTTGTGTTTATTACCTATATAATAAAATTAAAGGATTACATTTAAATACAATAAAATACCTAAAGAATTTCGTCTTTCGAAAAATGTGGAACGCCTTCGTCGTGGGGGTGACGACTGCTGAGCATCATTTTCAGTAGAAGTATTTTCCATTTTAATGTTTTGACAACAATTTTAAATCACTGTAATAAATTAAAATGTATGCATAAGTTTCCAGCAATTTTGAATTACAAAAACAAACTGACGTTGTTTAACGGACGTTATGTTTGACGCAGACGTCAGCCATAGACATGAAAAAAGTATCGATACTCTGTGGTATTGAGTACATTGCCTTTCGATACCGATACTTTTATACTCTATACTTTTTCGATATTTGTACTCATCAAGTACTTTTTAACACGAATAAATTACCCAACTAACTTGGCCTTTTGTCTCATAGTTACGATAGCGACATCTCACTGACACGCAATCTTCCTTTGGAATCATCTGTATGCGAGAATCGTAAATCGTAATTAGGGAATATTTTTAACATTCTAAATTATCCTCTAATTACTATTTGATGAGAATTATAATAGTAATGAGTACATAAATTAATTACACTACTACTAAGTACCTACTGTGAAAAATAACCCAAAACCGCCCATCACCAAAACGGCTCGAATGTTTTTTTATTGTTAAGCGATTGTAAGGAGGAATGGGTTTTATATTTTTTTTATTTTTGTAACTTAGTGAATTTGATGTTCTAACGTGCGCGAACTAGTTCCCAAGAAATTTCTTCGATACTTCAAAACAACGATACTTTTATCAGTAAGTGGCTTAAAAATATTTTTGATTATTTTTTTCGAAACGGTGTTTTTTAAAATTTGTTGATATCAATGAATAACTTAGATTACTCGTTCAGAAACAACCTTAAATGTTAAATTATTGATTTGAGTAAGGATTTATAATATTCTTTGTAAAATACTTGTACTGATTGCATATTACAAAAAATACCCAAATTAAATCGAATAATCGAATCGAAAATAATTAATTGAGAACCTCCTTATTGTTTTTAAAACTACAGATTTATTATAAGTGTAAGTATAGATATGAATTGCTATAATATATTCGTAGGCAAACTAATAATGCCTTAAATTATTCATGACGATAATTTTTTTTAAACAAAGCAATTGGAGAAAGTTTTAAGTAAATCGTTCAGTACTTTTAGAGATAAAAGTGACCATACATACAGACAGACAGACAGACAAGAAATTAAAAAAATATATTTTTGCTTTCTATTATTCTTTTTAAGCGCCCTATATTTTTTTGACTGAAATGGATAGACCATTTCAGTCAAAAATTATAAATGTACAGACATTATATTGTTTTATAAAAGTTTTGATTTGATTTGAAGATAAGATAATTAGATATATTTTAATATTTTAACACAATAAAATTATTAAATATGACGTTTACTAACTATATTTTTGTAATCAAGGAAGTAGATCGTCTCGCTTACGCCGAGTTAGTTAAGCTGACTGTTCAACCTAAATACCGCGATGAATTCGATCTCGCAACCTCTATTATATTGGACACTTGGACAGTGCTAGTGTCACTACGTCATCATTTTACGTCGAGTATAAAAAAATAAATAAAAACATCGGAGTTGAAAACGGAAATGATGAATGAAATGGGGAATGGATTGTTTTAACACTAGGTTCCCAATTTCCTTCTGCCTACGCTGCTATGTGCGAGATACAGCGTGAAGCTAAAAAAATAGGTGCTACCAGATACAGGTAAAATGACCAAATTACTATCGTAGTTGTTAAATTTTTCGCTTTGAACCCTTGTGTTGAACCCCAACACATCTTGTGATGTACATGATTGTGGGTTCAAAGTTGATGGCGAAAAGTCGTTAGATTGTTACATATCATAAAATATATATTTTAAATATTTATTTATACACGTCCTTCTGACTCTGACATTCAAAATATTATTTAATTCTATTATAGCTTTGGGTATATCGTAGGTACACAGCGCCGGAGCGCCCGTCCTGCGCTCTATCTTTGAGTATCATGCAGAGTTGTGGACCTCGACGCTGGCTTTGTTTTCTTACCAGAGCGAGGTGAAAGATATTCATTCCTTCGAGTAGGAATCGAATCTACTTGGCCACGGCCGCCTCTAATTCTTATTTTTTCAACGAAAAATAATCATTGATTTAAATTATTTTATAACTATGTATATATATTATTTATGTAGTCAATTCTAATAAATATAGCACTTATGTTTATTACTGAACTAAATTCCTTACAAGTGGGTTAAGCTGTGTTTTAGTGCCGTTTAGCTCACGACTTAAACTAGTAGATAATTTAGTTTGTAATTTTTTATGCAACAGTAACTATTATATAATTTTTAAGTAAATTTAATGCTAATGATATGCATATTTGCGTTTTTAAAAATTATTACAATGGACATTATTATATTCATTTTTCTTATTTAATTCGACTGTGTTTGCGAGAACAATAAGTTATTTTGTTAATGGTCTTTTATAATGAAACATTACCGTGGTGCATGTGTTAATCACAGTGTAGACTGTAGACTCACATATTATAATATGAAATCGGACATTACATTATTATGATAATTTTAAGAATACTGATAATGATATAATACTATATTATATACGTATTTTTGAAATACACTAAGATGTAATATTGCATAGAGTTGTCGGTTGTTAACGAGACGTGGTGGGTTCGATCCCCACTCGGGAAGTCGCGAGTATGAATTATTTTCATTTTCTCGTTCTGGCAACAAGTCAAAGCGCGATGTTGAATGAATTCAATATGATTTATATTTTAAAAACTAAGAGGTGCGTGGGAAACAGTGTCTCTCTGCTTACTCGGCTCAGCTCAGCTGAAAATATATGTATAGTTAATATTATGTTAAGTAACTACCTTATTAAGTGTAAATGAGCCTGGTAGCCGTAGGTTACCACATAAGGTTACAGGATTCTGTAGACAGGTGAATTAGGCAACTAAGTATATAGGGATAATAAAAACAAGATTAAATCTGACTTAGATAGATAAGCCTAGTTTAAAAGTCAATTAAGGTTTGTTTAAGCCACGAAGCTATTAACCGGTAGCTTAGAAGCATGGAAATAAGCTTCTACTAAGTTCTGATACATATATTAGTAAAAGAAGACTATTAATTACCTCTTTAAATATATGGGGGATAATTTAAAAAATCCTTGCACTATTTATGTATTTAGGTGACAAAACAACAATCCATTTATGTTAATAAGAACATTTGATCATTTATTGTAATACTCTAATACTTGTCATGTCGATACACCTTATCGCTTAAAAAACAGAAATATTCAAAATATGATTAATAAAATTTAAATATACATAGGTATTGTCTTTGTTTGTTATCTATAGGCCATAAAGTTAGCTCATCATTCAAATTCTAGTAATATTTCTAGGAAATATTATGTAAGTACTCAAGTCGTAACAGGATTAATGTTCCCAAAAAGTATTTTCTATTCTTATTTTTAGAAGAAACTATCCATATGAATTCAATACATAGACATATGTTTTCAAATGAAGTATATTCAAAGATAAAAAGGGCTACTTACTAAAATTAATTTAATTTAGAATATACCAAAGGTTTTCTAAGCAACGATGTGCAATTATCCCAATGAAATATCACTGCACTCGGCCACTCAGAGTCACCACTGGTCAAATCAAAACGATAACCAGTCCACTCGCGGGCGTCGCGTCGATAGAACGTTGCTGTCACGAGCATTTCCCGCGTAAATCTCGAGTCAATTTTTGTGTAACTTTTTTATTGTGCTCTCTGTGTTTTGTGTACGTGACCTTAAATATACTGATTACTGGATGCAAAGGATTCAGGTTAGTTTTATATTTTTTATTCTTAATATATATTTTTTGTTAAGTTAGTAAATGTATGAAAAAATCCGTTTTTAATTTATTTCTGAATGATAAATGGTTACGCGATATTTTTTTTAAATATATTCACTTGAACGGAAAGTGTCCTTGGACTTTATATTATGAATGTTGTTTTTTTTTATAATTTTCGGCTGGTCGAAAAATATTTGATGACATATGATTCAAATATTTTTTTATAAATAATTATCTAATTTAATGTTTATAAAATAAATTAACAGTAAACAAGAGTTGTTGTAAAATATATTTTATAATTAATTATTAAATTAATAACAAATCAACTCGCATAGCGTGGTTGTAAAAACATTTGATAAAAATATTTTTTAATTAAAACTTTACATTACTTCTTATGTTAAGAATATAATATTTTTAGTCTATTTATTTAGTACCAAGATAATACATATGAAGTTTTGTTTCAAAGTTTTTGGCGCTCTTATTTCTTATTTTGACAATTAAAAATGTACATTTTACTAATGTTCCTCAATGCTTCATTTCCCATAAATAAAAAAGTTTCTGTTTTAAACAGAAAAAACGAACTCAACTATCTATAAATATAAAAATAAATGAGAAGAACAAAGAAATAATATTACATACAACTAACAAGCAACAACAAATGATTAAAAACAAGATGTTAGCCAAGACGATTCGAAGATTGCATTGATGCAACTACAGTCGCCAGGCTGCCACCCGCAATAGTTAGTGATCATTTTGAATCTTTATTTTCCTGTCGACTTGTTCTGCAACTGTCAGAAGCTGGTTTAGAGATGTTTTATAACTTATTTATGGGCTGCGTAACATTTTTCTGTTGTAAATTATTTAGTTGCTATTCCTGGTAAGCTATAGTTATTATAGTTATAGCAGTAACAAACTGGTTAAAAGGTTGGTAAATAAAATAGACCTGTAGAATGACCTGTGAATAAAATTGTAGAATATTGGGAAAATTGTGGGTTTCATCACTCTTGAGGAAATGAATTATTTTCATTTTTCTCTCTAGTAATAAGACAAAGCGCAGCATAGAGTTCTGTCATTACGTTCCTTCTACATTCCAAGTTATATGCGGGATAAGACGTGAAACTGAAAAAAAATATGGCAAAATTATCTTATCATTTTTTCACATTAAAAGTCTAAATAATATTAATGGAATTATTCCTGTAATCATTCAAGTTTCGGCAATTGCAATCAAAGAGTCATTATATTTCTCACAATATTTATAGAACACATTGCAATTAACCGTGAAATCGAATATGCAATAGCTACCTAGCCTATATAGTTATATAAGTAAATCCCGAAGCTTATGAAGTGGGTAATACTGGATGCATATTATGTATAATAGCTTACTTTTAATGGGTTTTAGTTAGTCCCCAATTACAAATAACTATTTTTATTAAGATTTTTTTATTTTCTCTGGTAAAGACAAAATGCGTTGTTGGGTTCCGCAATTCAACACGCAATGTCTCGAATTCAGACGAAAGAGGTAAACGTAACGTCTTGATACTAGGTTTTTACTCCCTACTCTGCTGTAAGTTACATAAATATGTTATCTAAAAGATGTTAAAAGTAACATAATATGGCCGTTTAATATTTTCAGGTTTTAAATCTGAACAATGTATTTACTTATATTAATTAAATACATCCTTAACTTCGCTTCGTTAACATTTTTTTATTACGAAGACATTTTTACTGTCAGTGTAACAACATTAATAATAATGTTATTCACGAATCATGATATGGAAATATTCTATTTGAACACACAATATGTAGATAAAAAATGAAAAAAAGACTAAAATCATCTTAACAAATATAAGTCTCCATATGTATTTTATACTTTTGGAGAAGTCTTTAAAATATTCCAGCTTCCTTTTTTTTGCGTAGCTTTTGGTTCATATCCGTTAATTCAATTAAGAATACTATGGTTTCTTTAGAATGTTGTTCTGAATAACATAAAATTCCAATATATACAAGAGGAATTTCAATAACATCAAGTTGTTGAGAGTCATTACTTTTAGTATTATGTTCAAAATTATGTGAATTTTCTCTTTTGTGGCTTAGTGGTGAGAATGTATATTATTCTAAAGTTATTAAAAATATGACGCTAGAGATAACGGGTTCAAATCCATTCAATGATTACGTTTTTTCAAAGTTTAATAAATCTGTTTAATCATATTATATTCTTGGAAGTTATCCTCAATCGTTATATTTTATTTATATCGTAATTACAATTTACAGTGCAATATTTTATATACTTTAAGTTTGGGTAATAATAGTTTTTACGACATTGGCTTTATCTATTGCTATTGTGGCGCATTTGGACTGGACGTAATATTTGCTTGTTTAAATTTCTATTTTTTATGTATTAAATAAAAAAAAACATTTATATAAAATTTATATTCAATATAAATATAAGATGCCGTCATGGCGCGGGGGCACAAGTATGTGATTGCAATTCGACGGTTGTGGGTTCGGTTGCCCACTCGAGGGAAGTAATGATTATATCTTAATATTTTTACTTCTTCGCTCTTGTATCAAGGCAAAAAGCTCGGTGTTGAGTTCCGCCACTCAACACGCAATGCCTCGAAAAATTCGGAAAGTGGGTAACGGGGTGTCTTTACACTAGGTTCCATCTGCCTAACCTGTTCTATACGGGAAACACCGTGAAGCTGATTTATTTATTTATTAATTTAATAAATAAAATGATTATCAATATCATCCTCACTGACTGAGGTAAGACGCACGCACAGCCGTAACCGCTGTGCGTAGAAACGTGAAATTTGGACAGATGTTTACTTTTGTAATCTGGACATCCACTAAGAAGGGATTTTGAAAAATTTTAACCCTGAAGGGGTGAAATAGGGGTTCAAAGTTTGTATGGAAAAAAAATTAAATCAGCACCGATATTTATAAAATTTGAAATTTAGATTTTTAAAAGTATTTAATTGAACACGTGTTTCATCGTTTTCTACAATTCTCCCCCTAAGGGTGCAAATAAGGGGTTGAAAGTTTGTATAGAATTTTTTTAAATCGGCACCAATTTTTATAAAATTTGAAATTCAGACTCTTAAAAGTATTTAATTGAACATATGTTTCAAGGTTTTCTAGAATTCTTCCCTTAAGGGTGCAAATAAGGGGTTGAAAGTTTGTATGGGAAAATTCTTAAATCGCCACCGATTTTTATAAAATTTGATATTTAGACTCTTAAAAATATTTAATTGAACATATGTTTCATGGTTTTCTAGAATTCACCCCCTAAGGGTGCAAATAAAGGGTTGAAAGTTTGTATGGAAAAATCTTTAAATCGCCACCGATTGTTATAAAATTTAAAATTTAGACTCTTAAAAATATTTCATTGAACACATGTTTCATGGGTTATTAGAAATCACCCTTAAATACGCAAGCGAAGCTGCGCGCGTCCGCTAGTTTATTATAATCGTATATCTGTTAAAAATACTATTATTATCCGTTAAGCCGTATTAAATGATTACAATAATCAAACGTCTAAAGATAAAATTATTCTCAACATTTTTAACACATTGAATTTACGGAATAAAACCTATAATATTATCTTATTTTTTAGGTTCACAGAGGGAACCTGAAAACGCAGTGTTATGACTAACTTCTAAAGACCACAATTTTAGTCCTGGCTCCATCGTCAGACCAGATTGATGTTACCACCTCATAAACTGTTTAAATGCCGAGTTTCATAATGATACAATTATTACAAGTGGGTCAAATTCAGTTTCTTAGATTTTGTAACATAGTTAAAAGTCGAACTTATAAAAACGACTTAAAAACTATTTATAACCATATTTTAAAAAGATTTGATGATTACATTAATATAGAACGTGTTTTTACATATATTTGTTAATCATAAAATTAACTTATCACAAAGTAAAAAGTATCATAAAAACCATATATATTTTTAGTACTTAAAATGTACGAAATCTAAGAGTTATCGATAATCATTGATTATTTGACGTTTTATAATTGTATTGTATATAGCAGTTGTTCCGCATCGTCGTTTTCCGTTAGCTGCAGGCTGCAGGTAGCGGGCGCTATGGGCTCGAGTGCATTTCATGGGTACTGAACACCTATATACCTACATAGCTGTTTATTCTAGCATTTTATTTTAGACTTCAAATCATATCAGCATCACGCTGTATCCCGCACACAGCACAGGGTAGGCAGAGGGAACCGTTACCGTTGTCCGTTACCCATTTTCCGTTGAATTCTGGAGTCATTGGGTGTTGAGTGGCGGAACTCAACGCCGCACTTTGTCTCGACACCAGAGTGAAGAAATGAAAATATATATTTAAACAAATATTTCATCTCTTTGAGTTTGGATCGAACCCACCACCAGCAACGTCTACCTACAGTCACACCTTGTGGCCGGCGTCTACTATTTTAGATTATTTTAGAAAGAAACAGATCAGAAGATTTCTAAAGAAAAGATCAGCATTCACATCGAATGTGAAGTTATAGATGCACTATGGACTGTAACAGCAATGATTGATGATTCTGTACAATAATTATGCTTAATAGTGGACGCGCGCAGCTTCGTTTGCGTACTTAGGGGTGAATTCTAATAAACCATGAAACATGTGTTCAATGAAATATTTTTAAGAGTCTTAATTTCTAATTTCATAAATATCGGTGGCGATTTAAGAATTTGTCTATACAAACTTTCAACTCCTTATTTGCACCCTTAAGGGGAGAATTCTAGAAAACGATGGAACATGTTATTAAATAATAATATTCAATTAAATACTTTTCAAAATCTAAATGTCAAATTTTATAAGAATCGGTGCTGATTTAATTTTTTTTCCATACAAACTTTCAACCCCTATTTGACCCCTTTGGAGTTAAAATTTTTCAAAATCCCTTCTTAGTGGATGTCCACATTACGAAAGTAAACATCTGTCCCAATTTCACGTTTCTACGCACAGCGGTTACGGCTGTGCGTGCGTCTTACCTCAGTCAGTGAGGACAAGTCCTTTTATATCCTATATCTTATAAAACAAAGTCGCTTTTCGTGTCTGTCTGTTGTTTCTAACTCTTCTTCTTCTAAACCACCCAACGGATTTTGTTGTTTTGTTGTTTTCACCATTAGGTCGAGTATTTTTCGTAGAAGGTTTATATATAGTTTATTATTTGTACATTCTTATGTAAATTAACATAAATACGATAAATATGAATAAAGTCCTACCCGTTGAGACACTTTCGCGCATGCGCTGCTTTAATGGTAAGTACTACATGAAAAAAATGTACTGGAGTATTGTTCCTCTTAATAAGATCTACAAAAAAGTCAGCGAGAGCATATTTTTATCTTTTAAGGATAACGTGTAGTGATCATTTTTCAGTCTAAAAATAATAATTTCAATATATTTTTTATTGTGAGGGATATTTTTCCATAATGGTATTAATCCTTATCCTTTAAAATATTTTATTAATTTTCTACGTTAAACGAAGATAAAATTTGCTTTTTACACAATTTCGAAATTGCGAATAGTTTTAGAGAAAAACGCATTTAATTGTTGACACCTCCCGCCGTTGACACATCAGCTGTATGTTACTCAAGTTTCACTTATCCCTTACTCTCAGCATATAAATAAGTACATTAGTTACGTTGGCCATTTAATGTAGATCAAAACTGTCTTTTACTGTTTTTCATTTTAATAAGTACTTTAGACGTTGTTACAATATCAAAAAATCCTTGCTGCGAAACGGCTTGCCACTCGCCATGCGTCCGCCGCGCCCGCCTACCTTACACGCATCGGTGGTTCAGTGGTAGAATGCTCGCCTGCCACGCGGGCGGCCCGGGTTCGAATCCCGGCCGATGCATTCTATTTAATTTTCCACCAATTTTCCAATAAGCCACGTAGTGCTTGCTTTTCATCAGGGACAGAATACCCTCTTCAGCATTAACCACAAGCTCGAAAAAAAAAACCAGCCTGCCTCTATAACAACGAAGATTTAGATGCGTTTGCACGTATTGGATAATTAGAGTTGAATGTATTATTTCAGCGCGATATATTTGGTTTCATATTTTTTGTAGTAGTTATTAGTAGGTAGGCTTTTGTTTATAATTTCTTCCGTTTAAAAATAGTCATTTAACTATCTAAAAATAGTCATTTAAATATATTTTAATAAGTACTTGAAAAGATTAGTAGCACAGATTTAAAATTACGGTACCTACTAAAAAATCCTTGCTGTTTAAAACAATTGGAAAATCCTTATTGAAAATGCGGGTTGCATTAGGGTTTAATTAATTTTCACATTATCTTAAGTGCTTTGCAAACATACATTATATGAATAATCCAGTAGTAAAAGCGGGCGAAGCCGCAAGGGGGTCGCTAGTATATAGATAATTAAGTTTAACTAACTTTTCATTGCGGACTCACCGTAGTAGTGTAGTACGAGTAGGTTAAATGAAAACAATTTACATGATTAATTATGACCTATTTTAAAAACTGTACTATACAACGTAAAAATAATTTTCGAATCCGACCTAGCAGCTCCTTCGATTAGTGTGTAAATCAAACAATTTTTTATAATATTAAAGTATAAATTATACCGATTTCAAAAGATGGCGATGTATGATCTACCTATGCCACCCTATACCTACAACGACGACGTGCTTCCGATATCGTAAATTATGATTAAATATCTAGATATCATTACAAAATGAAGCAAAATATTTATTTAGTTGATTTCCGCGAACAATTTAGCATGCCCTTGTCCGAATCGGTCGCAACAAAAAGAAAAGGTACCTAACAAACTTATTGATATTTCCGTTTCGTCTCCAATCAGTAGATCCAAGGCCGTTTTTCACAACAATACTTGTTCTGCCTATCTTTTGTAATAGCATAGATTGATATAGCGGTGTTATATACCTATGTAAGTATGTTTAACTAGTAGCTCATTTATTAGTACCTATAACAAAAGTTATAATTTTTTTTTATGGTAGATAGGCAAGCATTTGTCCGCTATCTCACCTGGTGGTAACTCAGAATGCGATCGATGGTGGAGCATGCTTACATAGATAATACCTATTCACTTTTTCCTTGAAGAGGGCCAAGTTGTATTTATCGGGTAAGCAGGCAGGGAGTTCCACTCCTTAGCTGTCGCATTAAGAAAGTGGAGGCGAAAAAAAGGCACGTCGATGACATAAGGGTGAAATCCCAGCCTACGTCTAGTGCCGGATAGAGAGAAGAGGATAATAAACGGATTATAAAAATAGTACTACGCTAAACGGTCGTTCTTTTTATCAGATATTTAAAATATCTTCCTTGTTTCCTTAGTAAGGTTATTTTTCAAGAAACATTTAAACTTTTAGCAAATTTAAAAATATATTATGAATAATCGTAACTATGAATACCTATATTGTACAAAATGCAATTTTTAATGGTCACTTTCGTTACATAATAATTGTTTGACAGCAAATGAGACTTGTCTTATCTAAATAATAGCTAATAATTACTTAAACATTTGTTTGTAATATGAAGTTCAAGTTTTCAACACATTTATCCACTATTAATAATATAATGTGGTATATCTAAACGTTTTGCAAAAATATAAAGAAAATGGCGTTTCGGCGATTATGAAATAATTAGGGACCAAGACCTAAGAATATTTGTTACATATTTACACCAGAGAGAACGGACAGAGATTCTATAGCTACTCTAATATTCTATTCTATCTATAAGTATAATATTTTTCAAATTTTTCGTACCTTTGGCAAATATCAAATTGTATAGCTTAATAACGCGGCGTTGAATTCCGCCACTCACCGCGCAATGCCTCCAGAATTCGACGGAAAACGAGGGAACGGAGTGTCTTAACACTAGGTTCCCTCCGCCCATCCTTGTGAGTGCGGGATATAGCGTGAAACTGATTCTATAGCTTAATAAAAGTATAAATACAATGTATATGTAAGTGAATGAATTCATTTATCTGAATGCGCCGGATGTGCATAATAAGAACCGACTAGAACGACATACTAAATTGTATAGTATTAACTAGATGTTGCACGCTAGATTTAATCTCCGTTGTCTTGCAATATTTCTAGACAAATATGAAGCGCGATGGTTGTAGGTTTGATACTAATAATTAATATGAAGAAAGAAATTCTTATATTTAGAATATTTCATTGAGTGTAAAACTAAAAATGTGGATAAATACGACGTGTGCTTACAAACAGGTAAATATTGTTTTTAATATATTTGTTAACATCTTATACAAATATTTTTTATCTATTATTTTGATTAAAAAAGTTAAAGATCTGCCTATCTATTGATAGTGGTAATGCCGGGTAGGTGGAAAAGTCAATGTCTCGCTTTACCTAACAAGATTTATGAACCATAAAAATATATTTTGTTAAATTTAATCACTCCCCAAAGTGAGATTAGCGTACATCACCACCTTTTTCAGCTGGATACATATTGACCAAGCTGCAATAGCGAATATTAACGTTATTTTTTTCAGCTTCACAATGTAGCCCGCATATATAGCAGGGTAGGCAGAGATAACCTGGGAACCTAGTGTTAAGACATTGCCGTTACCGATTTCACTTTATTGCATGTTGAGTGGATGACCTCAAAGCCGCGCTTTGCCTCGTCACCAGCTATTATCATTACCTCGCGTGGGGATCGAACCCACAACCTCTCGCATTTACAATCGTGCTTGTATCGTGGCATCTTATATCAACGTTATTTATATTTTTTTTTTTTACATCGCTTACTTAGGTAACATAATGATTAAATCGAGTACCATTTTGCAATTATGCCTTGGTTTTTTAACAAATAACAGCATAACGCAATTATGTGGAACAATAAATATTCATATTTGAAAAAAAAAACAATGTTTATTTGTAATTCCAAATACTTGTTTGTTCAGTTTTGTAACCGGTTACTTAGAAAATACTATACGTATGTATATACATATATACATATATAGATACGAATGTTAATGTCTTCGTAACAATTTGCAAATTAATGGATTCTTGAAGACATTTCACGTTAAACTAGTTGTGTTGAATGAATCTTTTATTTATTTATGTCTATTCTAGTTTTGTTTTAAAAACCACATTATATTTTAGCGTAACCATCTTTTTTTGGCTTATGTAAACGAATGTGAATGGGAATCTTTTTTTAAGTTTAGTAATTTTTTTAAGTAGGCGGAGTGAACTTAATGTTGAGACTCTCCTTTGGCACTCATGCTAATTTGATACATTACGTGTTAAGTGGGGGATATTAGTTGTTAATTTCACTTCAGTAGTAAATTGCAGTGGCACAAGCTGTAAAACGCAACGGATGTAGGTTCGATTCCCCTAGCGCGATGTTGAGTTCCTCCACTGAATACGCAGTACGTCTAGAATTCAACGAAAAGCGGGAAACGGGGTGTGAAACACTAGGTCCCCCGGCCTATAAAGCGTGAAGCTAGAAGAAAAAACAATTGAGCATAATAAAAATTGCGTAATTTTTAAACGATATTTAAAATTCTTTTATTTCATTTGTGTTGGCTAGTTTTAAGAGATTATTTTTTTTGAGTTGGTTTGATTTTTTTTAAGAACTTTAGGTAATAATAATAATAATAATAATATTCTTTATTGTACACCCAAAAATATAACACAAGAAAAGGAAACAAGATCAGAAAGAAATGTACAAGAGGCGGCCTTATCGCTAAAACAGCGATCTCTTCCAGGCAACCTTAAGGCATAGGACGTTAAGCGTAGGAAAGGGTTGGGGGTGTGAATAATAAATTTAATAAAATACATAAAAATAATAAAATATATATATATATATATATTCATATATAAACATATCCATACATATATACATAAATACATACATATACATACATACAAACATACATACATACATACATTCATAGTACACATATATAGCTTACAGTATAAACAAAATGTAAATAAATAAAAGATAAGAAGCTCAGAAAGTAAGAAAATATTGTTTTAATAAACGTTTAAAAATAGGTAATGATTTTGCCCGTCTAATATTCAAAGGTAAATCATTCCAGAGTCGGGAAGATGTAATTGTAAAAGAATTGCTAAGGAATAGGAATAGGAATTGCTAAATCTTCATTGATATCTACTTATACATTCGGTTATTTGTGAATGCATATAGTTGAATGACAAACTATTTTACTATACAAAGACTGTACATATACGGGTCAGTCTCAGGACATCCTACGTATCTTTTATTTATTATGTAAATATTGTACTATTTATTGTTCTCTCTTAATACTCTAAGGTTAATATTAAAATTAGGTAAGTATATTATGATAAGTTTTTTAATATATTTCTTGTGTTGTTTGAAGCTTATTAAAAACTGAAGACAAAAAAATATATAAATAGATTTTATGTATTTTAAGCATTCAAATTATTTTTTGGTTGAATGATGACTTTTATTGTATCTCGGGTGAATTATATTTAAATTTTATGTTATATTTAAATTACTAGTGGGCCCGGACGCGGCTACGCCCGCGAAAGTATAAGCCTAAATAACTAAAATAAGTTAAAAAATAATAATAAGTGGAGATTTATTATTAGAAAAAATATCTGAGTAACCGAAATGAACAAACAAAAGAAGTAAAAGTACCTAAAGTTTGCCGTGCGCGCGTCCTAAACATTTTTCTATATTAAATAATTATTAATTTTTGCGATCAATATTAAATAAAATCCCAAATGATTAAAATTACGATATGTTAAGTGCATAACATCGGTATAATCGGTACAACAGAACTGAGATGAATTAATTATAAGCAGCAAATAATTAAATAAAATTGACAGTAATTCGAAAATATATAAAAATTTACTAATCCATCAAAGTCATCTCCCCGTTCGCGTCGGTCATACTATACCACTCGTAGGCTAGGTCATTTGGAATCAGTGACATATTAATTATTTATTAGAATGTTATACAGTAAACTATAATTTCAATCTAAATGAAATGCTAAAAGTGACTATTATATTTATTTTCATAAGGATGAATATCAAATTATAGAAATTATCTAATTTTTGTTAATGTATACAAATCTATATCGGCGCGCGCCATGTACGCGTTAAGCAAACTCACTTTGGGTGACGTTTTCTTAAAACAACAAACGTTGCAAGCCGTTGCTTAGCAACGCGTATCGACGATTGTTATTAACATGGCGGAATAAATTGCTTGTCAAATTAATTATTTTAATATATTGGTATATATCAAAAATATTACAAATATGAGAAAAAAAAGTATCCTATGTTCATCCCGGGACCCTCAAGTATCTCTATATGAGTATTTTACCACAATTAAATTAGCGGTTTAGCCCTGATTGCGTAAAAGACAGACAGACAGACAGACAGACAGAGTTACTTTCGAATTTATAATATAGGTATGGATTGTCATTTCCCTGTTTTGGTAGACAAAGCTTGATATTAAAGTTGAAGTATAAAATGATATTGTAGAATATTAAAATGTTTTCGTACCACATTAATTATTAATTATAATAAAATAACGAAAACATATAAAAACAGACAGAAGATATCCTGTTACTTTCTCTGATGTTTAAAAATTGCTGTTGATTAGAATATCAGTGTTGACGCAATACACGCTGTTATACGATATTTTGTAATATATTGCTGTATAATATATGTAATAGCACGTTTAACTATAGAAATATCATATAACAGCAATTTAAGGGAGTTTTTAAAATTTATAAAGTTAAGGCAAAAAAGATTTTTGCTCTTTTATTTTCCTTTAAATGTATGAAAGAACATATGTAAAATGCAGCTTATTTTCCTGGTTTTACCTTTAACATAAAAGGGAACCTAGTGTTAGGACACTCCATTCCCCACTTTTCGCATTCTTGAGGCATGTGCGTATTGAGTGGCGAAACCTAATGGCGCGCATTGCCTCGTCATCAGAGTGAGGAAATGAAAATATTAAATATTTCATTCTCGAGATTAGGAATCGAACCCACAAGCTTCGCATTTACACGCTTGTGGCCCCGTGCCATGACAGCCTTAAATTATTATTTTACAATATTTTATTAATAAAAAATCTAAACCTAATAATTTCTTTGGCAAGGACTTGAAGTCTTGGATTCAGTCAGACAACAGTCAACAGCGTTACATTGCATGATATAATATAGAGGAAACTATATTAAAATTTCTATTTATTTCTTTTTGATAGGTATTTAACAAGCTATACTATTGTATAAGATTGCTATTATAGAAGTCAATTACTTTGTCCTCGATAGCTTTCCGTATTGCGTACTAGGTTTTAGAACCAATACCCATATTATTAGTAATTATAATACAAAAATAAAAAAGATATTTAGAATTATTCTAATTGACATTTATATACAAAATATTCAGTGGAATAACTAACAAGCAAGCCGTTATGACGTTACAAAGAAAAAAAAAACACATAATTGCGTATGACTTCTGCCACTCAAAATATAATGCCTTCAGATTACGGTGGACATTGGGGAACGGAACAAGGTTCCCAGGTACCCTCTGCCTCCTAAGTGCGGGATGAAGCGTGAAGCTATAAAAAGTCATCGCGTGTTTTAATAAGTGCATACAATTATACAACACGCAAATATTATGTAATCTACAAAGACTTTCGTATATAATTTGTAGTCTAAAGACGCAATAGGTGTGCGCCATGTTCATCACTGGCATGGTGGAATACCAATGAAATGTTGTCCTCGTTTTAATAGTACTATTATGTTTTATTGAATCAATATTATAATATTAAATGTATTGCCGTTCAATTGGGGCCGAGTGGGAAAAGGGTGTGATTGTAAATGAGACAGGGGTTCGATTCCCACTTTAGGAATTACAATATTTTATATTTACGTTTCTTCGCTCTAATTCCGCTACTCAACACGTAATGCCTGCCTGCCCTGCTGTCTGCGGGCTAGGGATACAGCACGACGCTAAAAACAAATTGCAGTTCAAGAGTCTCTTGTTGTACTGCATTTAGTGATCAGTCCAATTGAGCAATTTAAATTGCTTTTTATATGAATGAGGATGCTACTTACTTAATTGAACATATACGTACTTGATTTAAAAAAAGATAATTTCATTTCGCTCTCCATTCTCTCTGGTTACCACACTAGATGCCTAGTGCGAAAGCGTCAAACTAAAAAACAAATTTTGTGTTAATACCTATATGTATATATTTTATATAGAGATACTATATTACTGCTGTTTTATTATTATTTTTTATTTAAATAGATACACGTGGCTTATATTATTCAATAGTGTTGAGCAATTAGCAATCGTAAAACGTCAACTCGCCATAAATGTCAGGGCGAATGTGTTAATCAGTAATCGATTATAATGATTATCAATATTAATCGAGTATTCCGTATTGAGCAAAACATCGATATGAAATCGATTTGCCGCGGCTGAATTACTATCGAGATTTGTAATTGATGCACGCAATTCCGGCGGTATATTACACATACCAATACTTGTATAGCACAAGTCAAAAAAAAAAATACAAAAAAATATGTTTTAATATGTGCATATTAAAATATTATTTTTTCTCAGTTTCCGTTTCCCGTATTACCGGTGTCGTATAAACAACATTGTAAGATATAAATTGTAATACTTTATTACCTGTATTATTAAAATCGCTATCACACAACGCAGGGTAGACAGAGGGAATTAAAAGAGTTTAGTAGTGTTAAGATACTATTGCCCACTTTCCGTAGAAATATAGAGGCATTGCGAACACGTAATTCCACGTTTCCAGATGAAAAATTGAATATATAAATTTAAATAAATATTTCAATTTTTGAAGTGGGGATGGAACCCATAACCAGTCGCGTTTACAGCACACACTTGTGCCCCTGCGCCACGACTGACCTCTATTACATTATATTAAATATTAAAACCTAAAGATGTTATATAATATTTATTTTTAGTATCGACCCACAAAGGCTTCACCTTAACCGTAAACAAGATTATTACATACAAACTCCATGATGCAGAAAGATAACAAAAGAATTTAACAAAACAAGATTCCATTGCATGTTCCACTTGAGTTGCGGAACTCAACGCTGCCATTTTTAAACTATATTGAAGAAATGAAAACATTTTAAATACTTTTTGACACCATATTGGCGCAGTGGAAATTTCAGGTGGCTGTGAATTTAAGGGAAATGATAGAGATCCAAACGCGACTTCGCTCGTTAAAATTATTGTTATATTATAACCAATTTAAATATTTTTTTAAATAAATGTGTAGATGTATTATTTTGATTTATAAGCAACATTACTGTAAAGTTTTATCTAAATCTGTTTAGTAGTTTTTGCGGGAAAGTGGAACGCTTGTTGAATTAATGGATGCTCATCCATGGTTATAAACTGTGACATTTATAAAATTAGTAGGATATAAACAAATGTAATCCACATTTATTTCTCTTCTGTTTTTTAAAAATTAAAGATTTTTTAAAAATTAAAGAAAACATAAAGTCGTAACATTTTCTTGAATAATCAAGCTATCATATTATATAGTCATTCTTTCAGAGTGTGGTAACATAATATTAAAATAATATTAAATCAATGACTAACCAATTCTCACTAGCTCTACCATATTGAAATCATCAATCAAAGATCAAATTGGAGTAACCAGCAACCACCGGAAGCGTCCACAATGGTGACTAGACGGCTACAGTTCTCAAATAAACGTCGCGCCATTACTTCACATCTCGTAAGAGTTGTATCTCTCGTATCACGCAATCTGTGGGGAAACCGATAAATATATAACCTCCTTGTGTGCTGCAATATATTTATTACGTAGAAATGACGGTACGATATGTTTAAATTATTTTTTCTATAAAAAGTATTATAAAAAATTAAGGTAGCCGAATTTGAACCCGCGCCTTTTTGATGATGATGATAAAAATCGTGCTGCAGGGCGACCTACACTACGCTTGCCTAAGCACGGTCTTCACTCTAGCACATACCTATATGAAAAAAAAATTACGCTAATATAGATTATAAACTATATCTTAGGTGCAGATTAGAAAACAGTGTCAGCATAAATAATTATACTCACTTTTTTACCCAATTCTAATCATTGTACTCAGTGTATGTGTTTTTTTTTAATTTCGGGAAATTTTTATTCAATCAGATTTTTCCTTTGTTTATCTAAAAAAGGGGACAATGACCACATATAATAATATAAAGAAATGGAAACACTCAATCATTCTGTCATGCTGTAACACCTGAGAACATCGTGTAAACACCACCACCACTTGTGTGTGGGTTCGATTCGCTCGGGATAATGAGATGTTACTTTCCTCGGAATCGAAATTTTGGTGGTGCGTGGAGAACGGAGTGTCTTAAAAAGCTAAGCTAAGCCTATCCTGCTACATATCCGAAATACAACGTAAAGTTATAAAAAGAAATATAACACTTATTTAGTAGTACAATAATTATTTCAAACGATCGCTCTCAGCTTGTCATTAAATGTTATTTAAAGTAATTCACATTTTTTATATCACGGAATTAATCTTTTTATTTTCGTAGTCAACTAACCAATTTAATTCGGGCGTGTCGCAAGCAATAGCCTGAACCACCTATTTTGTTGATGGCAATGATGCTCGACGGCCTTGTTTTTTGTTTCTAATAATGACTGCGCCTTTGCGTTAAGTCTTGTGGAGTAAGCGGAGAATGTAGTAATTTGTCATTATCACTTCGGATTTTTTTTTCTGTTTATGTGGAAGGAATAGGAAAAATATATTGTGATTATTTTGAAACTGACTATTAATAGCATAATAGAATTTTTGTATCTGTTCTTAAATTGCCAAAAGTAGTGTTGTATCTGGAGATTTTTTCCAGAAGGGATCTTGACGTTAGTTTTAAATTGATGTTCTTGTTAGAGAAATCATACTATAGCAATAGTAAGAATATGGGATGAAGAAGGGTGGGTACGATAAAGGGAACCTATTATCCAGAAACTCCTTTTCTACCCTATTTCCGAATATTGCGTGTTAAGTAGCCTCCAGAATTTGACGCAAAGTGGAGAAGGGAAGTGTTTTAATGGAACCGAAGTATCTTAACACTAAGTTTCCATGTTTCCTGCTATCTGCGGGAAACAGCGTAAAACTAAAAAAAAATCTTACATCTACAATTATTTAACATCATAAAACTCCAGTTACTAAAATATTGACAAAAATAACAGTAATTGTGTTGTTTTATGACATCGACATACAAGTATGGTACGGTGCAGGCTAGAGGCTGTGGCGGTGAGAAAGGAACAAGGCCGCGTAATACATCCACGGCAATGACCTTTCACGTGCGAATGCATATCTTGCTTGTTTTATTTTGAGAGGCCATATTCTATTATATATTAATTTAATTTTTTTTAGCTTCACTTGTTTTTTAGCGTCACGCTGTATCCCGCACAGCAGAGTATGCAAAGGGAACCTAGTGTTCAGACACTCCGTTCTCCATTTTCCACTTAATTCTAATGGCATTGCGTGTAGAGACAGACACCTGAGCGAAGAAAATGGAAATGAAATATTTCAATTAATTATTAATTTACTTGCCAATATTCGAAATACCGAATCGAGGAATTGAAAATAATTCATACTCTCGATTGGGAATGGAATCCAGACACTGTAATTAAACAGTACTACACAGTAATTACATAGCGAATGAACATTAATTATTATTTATAATTATATCGATGATCAACATGGCATTCCCAAATAGACCGTTTCGAGGAAACGAAGCAGTTGTGCTGTGGCCTGTGTCACCAGATACGATACAAACCTGATGAAGTGTCGCTATGCTTGCCATGTTTTCTACTTTATATTATAAACTTTTACTAGTCCTCACTCGCAACTTTGCTTGCGTAGACTATAAGACTAAATTTAAAATCTGGCTTTATCCATTCCAATCTGGATTTAAAATCTGGCGCACTTCTAAGTCCAGTACTTTCGTCTGAGTGTTTTCTGTCGAACGGGCTAACATGTACCATTTTCGTGAAAAAATCGTGGCAAGCCGGCATCAACAAATAAACAAACAATACATTTTTTTTATTTACATTGCATAAATTAAAATTAATTTACAGTAGAAATATATTTATTAATTAATTTATTAAAATTTAAAAAAGGTAACGGTAAAAGCAAGAGGTAAACTTAAGGTAGGTAAAGGCAAGAGAATCTTGTTATATGAATACTTGGCCAGATATTTAGATATTGTCACCGGTACCTATTCATCTCCATCGAGCATTATGTACCTCTATTATGACAATCGGGTCGTCAAATTGACCTTTGATTGTCCACTGACCAGCGCCGGTGCCGGCTCGCGCCTGCCGCCGTCGCGCTCGACAAAGCTACCTAGTGTGTTTAGAGATATATAGCATAGCTTTAGAATATAATATAAATATAAGTGTAATAGGATAAAGGAAAATACGTTTAACTGAAGTTTCTTGTACAGTTGCGCATGCGTGTGACTGTCAACGCGAAGGTCGTGGGTTGGATTCTCACCCGGGAATGAAATATTTAATATTTTCATTTTGTCGCTTAAGAATGTCTTAAAACTAAGTTTTCAGGTTCCTTCTACCTACTCTACTGTTTTTACCGTAATACAGGCATACAGACAAAATATTTTAATATATCTTGTATGTCTATATTTATAAAAAAAATATGATTAAGTTAATATTATTGTGAAATTTATTATTTTTATTAAAAAAAATTTATGGAAACCACATAAAAAATATACAGCAGATGCATGAAAATAAAACAAAAATATATATTTTTGCGTCACGCTGTGTGCCGCATACAACAAAGTAGGCTGGGCCTAGTGTTAAGACGTTGCAAGACTTCGAATTCTAAAGGCATAGCGTGTTGAGTGGCGGAACCCAACGCCGCGTTTTGCCTCAACACACCTATCAGGGTATCAGATATTATATTACTACTTCCTAGGTCATAATATTAAATTATAAATAATTGAACAAGTTTAAAATACTCGTCATAAACTAGCACATCGTTGTGCAAGTCTTTTTGCATAGTGACGTGAGACAATTCTATATTGAGCTATTTGGGTCACTGCAAACTTTAAACACTTACTTTTATACGATTTATTCAAAATAAATACAAATAAATGGGCGTAAATTTAGATAAAAAATTGGCAATACAGTTCGAGTTCATTTACAAACGAAGTTTTTAACGAAATGTTATTTACATTTGTCATTGTCACAAGAACTGATACTCGTAATGTTCCTCCAATTTGTCAACTTATATTGTAAGTTGTAATTCCCTTTGACCTACAATCCTGAAATTCATACGGAACCCTCGGTTGGCCAGCCTGACTCGCACTTGACCGGTCTTTTTAAATTTATTATAACTTTAAAGCAATTATTTACATCGTCATGGGTTCTTGATTGCACTTCAACCATTATTCACGCACCACCAGCTGTTCGCCCTGACTTTGCTTACTCGAAAATGTGGCTCAAGGTCTCTGTTCACAGTAGATTGCCTCTAATGAGACCATCTAGTAACTAGTGTAATTGAAAACTTTATAGCCACTTGTATACTTCTTTGAATGAATGTTTGGCATTCGTAGGTAATTTTCTTATTAAAAAAATAATAATTATGCAAAACAAATCGCAGCGTTTAGTTCCTCTTTTCAATGCAATGTTTCAAAATTAGGTGGCCGATGGGGAGCAGAGAGTCTTAAGTCTAGTCTAAAATTGAGCAGTAAATTACCACGCTGTATCAAGATTTGGGCGGAGAATGAAGAAGGTTTCACGGTTTCTTCTGCCTATCCTGTTGGGTGGAAAAGATCATGAAACTATTTATATATCTTATTTTTTATCTATCTATCTTATTTATTAAATTTATTTTATAAAAGTGCGGCATTGTATTCCGCCACTCTGGACGCAATTCCTCCAGAATTCGGTGGAATATGGGGAATAGAGTGTTAACACTAGATTCTCTCTGCCTATACTGCTGTGAGCGGGATACCTCGTGAAACTAAATAATAATCCAAGAAAAAAACTATTGGAATTCCTCAACAGATGAAGTTGATAAAAAAAAAACAACAAAAAGTAGATTTCTAACGGTAAGGATTTGAGTCGACTTCTAAGTTGTAATATGGCTTGAAAAAAAGACTCAAATGAATTAATTATGTTTTTACAAAATTAGTATTATGTTAATCTACTATTAGGTACTAGCAGTTGCCAAATATGAATTTTAAAACAGGAAACCGTTTCAATACTTTACTTGCTATGTTGATATTGCAATTACTGTATCCATTTTTGTGTGTGAACACGTTCAAGATCGCCACTTCGTTTTACTTTGGACTTCGTTTTTTATTACAATGAGAATTTCCGGAAATTCCTAAGGGAACACATTATGAATTCCAGGAAATTTTATAGTGCTCATCCTTTACTTCCTAAGGGACATTCATGCATAAATTCGGCTTTCTACCTTAATAGAAAATAAATATTATATCATAACTAAGTAAAAGAAAGAAGAAGAAGATTAATCAATCGAAGATATCCATATGACGGACTGCGTGCGACGGCTGTTACTTCGAATTTAACAATATATTTTAAATACTGGTTTATCAATCCAAATCTTTAGTTCCTGAGCGTTCCTGGTTGGTTGATAGATTAGCGCTATCAACCAACCACACTCTTCAGCTTTATAATAGTATAGAATAATATATTAGTATAGAAATATAGATTAAGTAAATGAACGCATTCACGCATACAATCTATGTTACCAATGTAACAACATAAGTATTAATGTAAATATTTTTTTATTGTAACGTATAAACCTAGTTGTAATTACAACAAGACTTGTGTTTTATTGTAATTGCAACAGTTGCGCCGCTTTTCTTTTACAATAATGCAATACATCAAATAATTATTATTTCTAACATTTTTTTATATTCACGCTACATCCCGCACGAAGCAGGATAGGCAGAGGGAACCTATTGTTCAGAGGGAACACTCCGTTCCCATTAAGAAATTTCCGTTCCCCAATTTTCGCCGAATTCTGGAGGCATTTCGTGTTGATCGGCGTGGCGTCTCGTTAGCGCGAAAATTAAAATATTACATATTTTGTTTCCTCGACTGGAAATCCAACTCATAATATGTCGCCTTTACGCGTTTTTAATTAATTGTTTTATTGAGTACTAGCAACCGCCAGCGGCTTCGCCCGCTTAAACTACACAATTATTAATTCAATATACTGAATTACTTTATGTTCTAATATTTCATGTTTGCAGCGAACTTAGTGATTTCTAATATGCACATTTCAATAACTTTGGTACCGTATTAGCGTAATTGTTATAAGAATTTTGAATGGTTTAAAAGAATGCAACCTACATTACCTACTATTTAAGATCAGTTATAAGATTTTTTTTGTAAATATATATATTACCGATTTTTTTAGAGTGTATATTGCAAAATATACGCAAAGATATGGATAATTTTTTTATTATGGTTAATATTGCAAAGATATGGTTATTTTTTTTTTTACTTTTTTTTACTTTCACCATATGTTAAAAAGAAATATAAGTATTAATTTGAACTATTCAAATAATTTACAATTGCATAAACAGACTTAAAGACGAAATAACTGGCCTTGACAGGGATTCATTCCTGATAGGGCTCTTATCACTTTTATGTAAATTTTTGTTATAGAGTATTATTAATTTAAACAAAAAAAAGTGTTATTCTCATATACTCCCAGTATCAACATGTTGGGCTTTAACGTTTCGAGTAACTATCAGTCAGTATCGTGATCATACGGAAACCAAGAGCAAGTTGGTATCAAAGACACTGGGAGTCACCGGCAGAGCGAGACATTACTTTAGACGGCCTCATATGAAGTACTGTTCTGTCTCGAGGCATGCGCCCCAGTATCATTTGGAACCATATGTTTGCAGACAACTCAGAACCATTTGAATCGGTGAGCATCCAATATTCTGTAAAAGGCTTGACACTTTGGTTTTGCCAGCATCCATCATACCAGTCATTTTTGCATGATTCGCGATCGGAGACAAAAGTAGTTTTAAGCCTCTATTATCGATATATTAATGGACCTAATTCCTAAGTTTTTATATCTTTATAATCAACTTCACGCTGTATCCAGCGCACAGTGGGGTGGGCCGAAGGAATCTAGAGCCCATTTCTGGAGGCATTGCGTATTAAGTGATGGAACTCAACGTCACGCTTTGCCTCGACACCAGAGCGAAGAAATGAAAATATAAATTAAAATAAATATTTCATTTCCTCGAGTAGACATAAAACCTACAACCAGTCGCATTTACTATAACACTTTCGTGCTTCTGCACCACGACTGGCCTCTTTATCTTTCTTTTTTCAGCTTCACACTCCGTACACCGCACAGAGTATAGGCGAAGGGAACCGAGCGTTGAGACACTCCTTTCCCCACTTTCCACTAAATTTTTCGAGGCATTGCGTGTTGGGTGGCCAAACTTCACGCCTGGCTTTTGAATTGCTGCTAGAGCGAAAAATTATAAATATTAATATACAATAATGCATTACCTCGAGTGGAAATCGAACCCACACCCTTGTGCCCCTGTGCCACGAAGGCCTATATTTTTCATGTGCAGATTTCGCTTTTATATCCTTTAATTATGTGTAGAATATGAAATGCATTATATAGTTAACAGATGTTTTAACTTATATCCGTAAAATTTGAGATTTTTGACCAGCACTTGTAATTACGAAATTGCATATACAATATCAACCCCAAAACTATATGCTTAGGTATCAAATTTAGCAAAATCTCGTCTTAGTTAACAACTACTTCCTATAAGTAACGCTCATGCAAAATTTGAGACTCCTAGCACTTATAGTTACGAAGTTTCATACAAACTATCAACCCTAAAAACAACCCTTTAAGGGTGGAATATTGGAAATTCCCGTCTCCGTGTGTACTTGTGTCCTATAAGTGACGTCCATAGAAAATTTAAGACTCCTAGCGCTTATAGTAACGAAGTTTCATGCAAACTACAAACCCTAAAAACAACCCTTTAGGGGTGAAATATTGGAAATTCCCGTCTCCGTGTGTACTTACGTCCTATAAGTAACGTCCTTGAAATTTTGAGACTCCTAGCACTTATTGTAAAAAAAGTTTCATGCAAACTACCAACCCTAAAAACAACCCTTTAGGGGTGAAATATTGAAAATTCCCGTCTCCGTGTGTATTTACGTCTTATAAGTGACGGCCATGCAAAATTTGAGACTCCTAGCATTTGTAGTAAAGAAGTTTCATACAAACTTTCAACCCCAAAAACAACCCCTTAGAAGTCGAATATTACAAATTCCCGTCTTAGCGAGCACCTACGTCCTATAAGTAACTCCTTTGCAAAATTTCAGATTCCTAGCTCATGTAGTTTCTGAGATTTCGTGATGAGTGAGTGACCTTTCGATTTTATATATATAGATTAAGTGTACTTGTAATAAATAAGAATGCAAAACTGAAATGATTATTATTATTAATAAAGGATGAAGTGACGGTTGTAGGTTCGATGCCCACGCTGAGTTAATATATTTTAATGACCGTGGCGTAGCGTTGAGTTCCGCCACTCAACACGGAATATCTTGAAAACTGAGTAACTATAGCGGAGGTACGGAGTGTCTTAACACTAGGTGCTCACTGTAAAGCTGTTTTTTTGTTTTTTTTTCCATATATCACAACTACATAAACATGATATCGTATTAGCGTATTAACGTGCAATAGCTGCTATTGTAATACTGGATTTTAATGTTTATAACACGTGTTTAACATTTGTATGAGGATACGAGCAAATAGTAACTACTTATAAGGATTCATAAAAAGTTGTATTCTAAGAATATAAGCTTGTTAAATAAAAATAGAGATATAAATAAACCTTAGTTTTTCTTATATTTTTTGCATTAAAATATTTTCAGCAATTTAATTTGTTGATTTCATAAGTTATTTAGGAAAACTTAGTCGATTGAGGCAGTATAGTCTGACTGTAATAACCATGGTTCTAAGTTTCCTCGCACCGCTGATAGCCTTGCTCTGTTATCAAGGTAAAGCGTGGCGTTTAGTTTAGTCAAAATGTCTTGAAAAAGCTGCAATGTTTTGCGTAGAGCGTGGGGAACGGAGTGTCTTGGCAATTTGGCACTAGGTGGTGTGGGTAAAAATGAGAAGATACGTTTTTGTAGCTATTTATGAACTTTGATTCTTGTAATAAAAATTTAACATTTGTGCTACGAAAAAATATCTTTTTTATATTATAAAAAAATCACTAAAAATATTTACTTTTAAATTGTTATATAATATATGATATTCATAAAAACTATACGAACAAAAACTTATAGCATATAATCAAAAATAAACTGTACCAAAACCAGTTTCCGTAACCGAATGACCAGTTAAATAACATGTTTATATTGTAATGTCGTCCAACCTGTCTGATTCCTGACTGACCGAGTGAACCAGATATATCTCGGGATTAGTGACAACTAGCCACATGAAGCTATGGAAGCTCAATGGAGAAGGGTACCTACATACGTGATGATGGCTATAGGTTGAATATCCACTGGAGAAAATATTATTATCAAGTAGTAGCAATTAACCGCGGCGTCGTCAAATCTAACTCGAGTTGCAATTACCTACAGTTATATTTAAATTTCCCTATATATCTTGGGATTAGTGACACCTAGTAACATGAGGCCATGTTAGGTCAGTGGAGAAGAGTACAGACTATTCACTAACAGATGTACACGTGATGGTTATAGGTTCAATTTTCACTTGATAAATGATTATGTTTAGAAGATACTAGATCATAATTGTGATTCGCGCCCGTGGTCTTTCTAACTCTGACCGCAAGTGCAGTGAGTTACATTAAATTTTTTAGCGTTATTTTTTTACCTTTGTTATCTTTTCTAGATAAGTGGTCTATTCAATACAGAAATATTTTTTTTTAGTTAAACTCGTTCAACCAAACAAATTCTTCAACTCTGTAATATTAGTATGTGGTATAGCTATAGATATAAATTTTTCATATCCGCTGTTGTCTAGAGAGCGTGGTCTGTCGCTCAATTCACTTGTTAAAGTATTCTCAACTCCAGATTTTATTTAAAATATATCTTAGTTTCCTACAATGATGTTAAGCAGAACGCGGCGTTAAGTTCCGTCATCCAAGAATTACGCCATCAGTAACGAAATGTTTTGACACAAGTTCTTCCTAATTAGCTAAATACAACAGACGTTTTAAGATAAAAAAAAGGTTATATAAGCAAATGACTAATGAAAAAACATGTTTAATCATCGTCGTGTCGATTCCCAAGTGACCCAATGAGCCCGATTCGTCTCAGGATTAGTAACAGTTACAATATACTGTTATTTTGACTAATCTTTGTTATAATGTGAAATATTGCACGTAGTTTATATTTTTCTTTTTTTTAAGGTTTTCGCTGTATCCCGTATATAGCAGGGTAGGCAATGGGAACCTTGGAATGTTAAAACTTCTTTTCAGTTCCCGCTGAATTCTGAAGGCTGTGACGTGTTGAATTACAAAAGTAATTTAGATCCGAAAAAAAAACGATCGAATTGATAACCTCCTCCTCTTGCAGAAGTTGGATAATAAACAATAATATAGATCAAGAGGCTAGTTAGTAGCTAGTAATAAAATAAGTTATATATATTTTTATGCAATGCGGAAATTATAGACATTACTTCCGGTATAGATATCCTCGTGTAGTGGAAAATAGCCTACCCTGCTGTGTGCGGGCTACAGCGTGAAAGTGTTTTTTTTTTTAATTTTGTAGAGTTGTACTGCATTACGAGATCAGATATAGGAGTTTAACGCCGCTATACCCACTTAAGTTTAATAAGCATACTATTGAAATTGAAACACCAAACGTCAAATGTCAGTAGTTCCTGATATTAGCGCGTACAACCAAACAAACTATATTTAATATTAGTATAGATTTAAATAGGTCTATAAAATCGGATTCGTTTCACCAACAAGGATGCAAGTTATCAAGGCTAACTTATATTGTGAAGGCTTAGAGTGTAAACCTGGTAACAGCCTTTTAAGCAAATTATGAAAAGAAACAAAAAATTAATGTATAAAAAGAAATCAGTTTCACGCTAGTTTGAGCCTAGTGTTGAGACTCTCCGTTCCCCACTTTCTGCCAAATTCTGGAGGAATTGCGTGTTGAGTGGTAGAACTCAACGCCGCGCTTTGCCTCGACACCAGAGCCAAGAAATGGAAATATAAACAAAATAAGGATTCAAAATGCAGGTTTTTACTCTAAGCTAATGTTTTTTTATATGCTGAAAAAAGCTCTCTGCAGCTTTAACGATTATTCAACGTCGAGTACCAGGCAAACAGAAGTCACGAGGAGGATTGTATCGCAAAAAATGATCTCATTTTATTTAATAGACACCGCACATTAATTTATATTCGGTCGGCTTTAATTTACTAATAATTGAATATTGTAATAAATTTTTTTGTTTCTTTTTTTTTTGTAATAAATATTGTTCGATTTTTTTTTAGTGCTGATTCTTTTAATTGAGTTCACATTGAATGTATTTTAAGCGTGTTGGGTGCGATTAAAGCTTAAATTTTAATTTTGTTGTTATAGTATTTGATGAATAAAATTTTATTATAAGAAAAATTTTCCCGGTTACTGGACCCGCAATGTTTTGAAAATATAACGGACAATAGAGAACGAAATAAACGGAAGAAAAACTAAATATTAAATTGTTTTAGCTATGTTATAAACTCTATAATGTGCGATGATTCTGACAATATTGACACGTTTTTATCCTTAAATGCAGTTTCATGTCAAAAGGTCATATACTCGTATCAGTATTACAAATTTAAACAAACTTAAACTCTATACTAAAGGAATAAAGTTAATTATTGATTTCATAGCTATATACTCTTCAAAGCGTTGTATAGGGCGTCGTGGAGCAGTGGCGTCTGACCGTATGCACGATGATTGTGGGTTCGCATTCAGGGAAATTTTAAATTGTTTTATTTCTTTACTCTGTTATACAAGGTCCGGTGTTGAGTTCCGCCATTCAACTCTAATAACTAGGTACACTAGGTTCTCAGGTTACCTCTTCCTTTACTATGTATTAAAAAGCGTGAAGCTTTATTGTTGTTTTTTGTATCTATGATTGATTTTATATAGCTTACTAGTGGACCCGAACGCGGCTACGCCCGCTTGAACTATACGAATATTTATTAAATATATTTATGAAATTATTTTCAGTTTTCAATAGAGAGATGCGTTAAGCAAGCTCATTTTGGGTGACGTTTTCTAACAACAAATTTTGCAAATCGTTGCTTAGCAACGACGGTTGTTATAAACATGGCGGAATAAATTGCATGTCAAATTAATAAGTATTTTAATATATTGATATATATCGAAAATATAACAAATATGAGAAAAAAAAGTATCCTATGTTCATCCCGAGACCCACAAGTATCTCTATATGAGTATTTTATCACAATTAAATTAGCGGTTTTCCCTGATTGCGTAAAAGACAGACAGACAGACAGACAGACAGAGTTACTTTCGAATTTATAATATAGGTATGGATGGCAAGTTCTTTGATTAAAAGCAATTAAAGATGTATTCTTTCACAGACTTATAGGTTAGAGACAATAAAATACAAATAAACTAAATAAAAGATCATAAAATGTTATTATTGGCGATTACAATATATGAAATATTTTTATGGCGCACTATAACATTTCTATTTATTAACGCTTTTACTTTAAACCCGGTTTTTTATTCATATTTGTTCCTATGTTGTTGTTTTCAGCTTCACACGCACGTAGACAGAGGGAACCTAGTGTCAACACACTACGTTCCTCATTTACTGCCCAAATTTAAAAACGTTACATGTTGAGTGGCGGAGTTCAACGTCGCGCTTTGACCGGAATGAGAAAGTGAAAACAATTAATTCCCCTAGAACTAGTAGTTCCTGAGATTACCGAGTTCAACAAAGACATGTAGCATGTAGAGTTTTTTAATAAGCACTCAGGCAAAGAACCTGTAACCTCCTCTCTCTCTATAAGACAACAATTTAACATTACAGCTCTAAAATCTAAATAACGAGTCAGTCAGTCAGCGAGAGGTCACAAGCGCAAGCCACAATCAAGTATTTATAGCGTATGACCGCCATACATAAATGAACCAGTTATCTTTAATATAGCTACCTCGTATGATCTTATCTCAAGATGCAAGTATATATCTCGAGATATATACTATGTAGGTAATAATTTATTTATAAATTAATATCTTAATATAATATTGTAGAGGCCAATCGTGTGACTGTAGTCGCGGGAGCACAAGCTTGTGACACGCGTTGAAAATGCGGTGGGTTGTGGGTTCGATTCTCACTCGAGAAAATGGAACATCTAATATTTTCATTTTGTCGCTCTGGTAACGAGGCAAAGCGCTGAGTTCACTACTCAACACGCAATGCCTTCAAAATTCGGCGGAAAACGGGGAAGTTCTTGGAAGGGGAAGGAGAGTGTCTTGACACTAGGTTCCCTCTGCCTACTCTGCTGTGCGCGGGAAACAGCGTGAAGTCGATTTTATCAAATACAAGTTCCTATACCAATATCCAGCTGTTGTCGTCTGAATAGCGCGGTGAAAGATTTAAATTGTGGAAGCCAAGAACTTACGACGTTACGTGCCTCTAATGACATTTTCACCGTAATATATCAATCTCATTAGACAAACTTGTACTTTCTAAACATTACTCATTTCTTTGTCTCGTTTAAGGTTATGTAAAGACAAATATTATTAAATTTGACGTAATATCCGGTTTTGCTATTGCACTCTTTATCCGGATTAAATTGTTATCGGTTTTTTAGTTTATACATTCGCCGTTTGCCAATCCCAATTTGAAGAAATTAATAAAATATTTGTCGCTCTGGAGTCGAGGCAAAACGCAGCATTATGTTCTGCTACTCAACACGCCATGCTTCCAGGATTCGTCGGAAGGTTAGGAAAGTGACCGCATTGCAATGTCATGTTCCAAAAATTAGGCGGAGAGTGGAGAATGGAATGTCTTAAAAAGAGGTCCATTCCGGTCTTTTTTCGAACATGAGCTTAATACTGTTACAAATATATTGATGATATTCTTCAGTACATAATATCATTGATTACAAAATATTATTTATAAATAAAAAATATATATATTTTGTAAATAAAAAAAAACTAGGAACAAACAGAACTAGAAGTCAGATATTGTAAAATCTTAATTTCCTATAAAAAAATGAAAACAGTAGAATACAATTAAAAAAAATTGCACTAAATGTGTATCGAGACATAACCTTGTCTTTGTTCGCTCTGCGCGGGGACCGTGAACGACATCGGTGTTATTATTTCACATTATTTACTTGCTATCCCTACAAAACCTATTGTTACATCTGTATTCTATTATTGTATAGAAATAATCTTTTTAAGACATTTAGGTTATTTTTGACGTATTACTATTACATGTTGTATAATCATAAAAAAATGTCGAGGAAATTAAATAATATTATGCCTTAAGGATTCTGCGGTGGAGAACGAGTGTCTTAATGAGAACGGAGTGTATCAGCGCTAGGTTCCCAGTTTCCCTCCCTCTTTTTATATATGGGATACGGCCTCAAGAAGCGCATTAAAAATATATAATATATCTGCTTAATGTTAATATATCAGTAACACAGTTGAAATGTGGTCTATTGGACGCGATAGTTATGCTTTCGATTTTTACTTGATATTTTAAAATGTATTTGTTTTTCAATTGTATTATTTCACTTCTCAACTTTTTTTGCCACATATAACAGAACCAGAATCAAGTGCCCTAATTTCTTTCCTCCCAGTTTTCAAGACATTTGTTGAGTGGCGGAGCTTAACATCGCATTTGAAGAACTTATTTGAGGAACCAAAAACAATTCGCTACTCCGAATAGAGATAGAACTCGCAACCACCGTCTGTAAAGTGAGAAGCTGCTCTCATACCCAACTTTAGCCTCTATAAATAATCGTTAGACTTCAATTTATATATTTTTCTAAGATGAACATGATTTTTCTTATATAACTAACAACAATACTCTGATATCGCAATTAATGATCTGTACCAGGAATGTTAATAAAAGAAACAATAAATTATGTCGGTATGTTGAATTCTACTTATTACAAGCATTCTTGTGTTGAGATTACTTATTTATTATGTACAGTTAAACTTACATTGTGTTTGATTATTAATAATCATAATTTATTATATGTATTTTTTTAAATTATTATTATACTTTTTACTCACTGAAGTTACTGCCTCTAAGAAGCGCCGGCACAAGAAACTCAGCGGGACAATTTTTTTTAAATCAATTATTTACAGAATCATACTTATTTATTAATGTCAACAATGATACCTTTGAAGTAGACTGGAACCAATAGAGTACTACATAATAGAAAAATAATCAATTAGATTACTTCGTTCTGGTAAGTAAACTGACTTCCGCCACGTAACATACTGTCTCGAATTCAAACGTGAAACTAAAAAAATAAGATCTTAACTCTAGGTTCCCTTTAGGTTACCCTTTTTGTACGAGATGCGTGAAGTTACAAGCAATTAATCAATAAACAAAAACAGTTGTTAAGGTAATGTTAGTTTTAATTCGATCTCAAATACTAGAGAGAGAAAGCTATATCATAAATATGCATAGATGATTTCTCTGATCGCACGCCAGCGCATGTGCAATGTTCGATGTGCATGTTTCTACGAAATATATGAAAATGCTAATATTTTTCACGTATCGACTAGTGCTTGGAGATTTATTGGTGTTTACTTTAGTGTTGTAAACTCGATGGTAGTAGGTTCGATTTCCAGTCGGAGTGAATTATTTTCATTTTCTTGCTCTGGTACCAAGACATAGGTTCTTAGGCCTTTTCTACTATTTCTGGGATAAAATGTGAAACTGAAAAAAAAATATCATATTAATGTTAGTATTGCAGTACGAGACCATAACAGTATTTAAAATATTTATTTAACATCCTGAAAAGCTTAAATGTCTATGAAATTTTAATCTACCGGACACGACTTTGAGGTTAATATTGTTAATAAAATATTTAATGTTATTGATATGACCAAATTTTCACTTTCGATATTTTTTTATACTTATGAATGCAAATTAAATAATAAAAAGAAATTGTAATGTTTTGTAATACTTTAGGCGAATTATTAGTACAATAAAAATTTTTCATGAAGCAGTTAGCATCTTATTGTAAACGTAACGGGTTTGAACTTGATTCTCACTCGCAGGATTAAGTTGTAAGAAGTGAGAAATTGCAGTAAAAATAAAGGAAAACATCCGAAAAATTGAATTTTATGCTTATATTGCACATAAAAACGATTATCAACTCATAATTGTAGATTAATTCATACAAAGAGTCCCTTGTAAAACAGTTAAAATCGAGCTTCTAAGTCAATGCAATTCAAATATTAATATTTCCCGTAAACCTACAATTATGTAATTGTATTTCTCATACATCTTCCATGTACACACATCAATCAGTTTCAATTTCATTATATGTATAGTTTATTTCAAGAAAACTTAAATAATACAAAGGTGAACTTTATCGCCGATAAAATAATAAACCTTCAAGTTGTAGAGCTTATACTGTGGGAATAAGGAAAGACACTGCGAGGCACGAACCGGATTTAAAGGCCATACGGGCCTTACCCAACGATTGTGTTTTACGAGACTAGAGACTTGATTCGTGCCTGATGCATTACAGCATTCAAAACAGTTTGAAATGCTACTGGGGAATTTTTATTTTCTCCATTCTCTTTTTTATTCATCCATTTTTATTTGTTGATGCCCAGTAGATGAAATTGAAGTAAAAACTATAAAGGCTTTTTTGATAATAAAGCCCTTAACGTGTTTTTTTTTCACGCTGTATCCCGCAGGATAGGATAGAAGGAACCTACATTTAAGACACTCCGTCCCCACTTCTCAGCTATATTTATCTTATTACGAGAGTAATTATAAGACAATATATATACATCATTTTCATCCAAATCGGATAATTTTTTATTATACTTACATTTTAACACAATGTTTCAGTTTAAAATGTAGAAATATAATAAAATTGTAGACAGCGATAGCAATTATAATTAATAACGCGGACACAAACATCAATATGACTATTTACGTAAATAAAGTTCAATGTCCTTGGAAGCCTTTGACCTAGGGTTGATAAAATATTAATTAGTAATTCATTTAAATATATTATAATCTAACTTCTGTGAACTTATAGGTTATCCGAATTATTAGCTGTCGGGACGCAGTAGCACAGGTTTTGAATTTAATCGCGAAGGTTATAGGTTTGATTTCCTCTCCGGGGTAAGATTAAATTTAAAATATTTTTATTTCAGAGTTTTGAAAAACAAAGCATAGCGTTGAGTGGTGCTAATTTAGAAATAGAAGCTAAAAAAAATCGACGAAAAATGATATACTGAGTATCGTTGAATTATGGCTTGTATAAAAATAAAACTTAACCAAATGAATTTCTAAAATTAACATTAATTATACACAAACTCACTAGAATTATTAATGTACGACATGTAACGTACAAATTATAATTTTTGTGAATTACTTTTCACGCTTCGAACGCGAGAAAGAAAAAGTTAATTATATTTTTATTTCTTATGTACATACGTTACCTTGAATTATTCGATTGTACTTTATCTTTGTTAAGTAATCTGATATTTGAGCAGTTTATTTAACTGTTTTTTTAAATATTTTTTTAAGACTAGAAAAAAGCTTTTTTTATTTAAAAATATTAATTGTTAAATATTGTAAATGAAATATAGAGATAGATGACTTTTTGGAAGGTTGGTAGAAACAGTTTAGTGTCAATGTCAATTATCAAACGATCAAATAAAAAACGAACTTAGATCCAAAAACCAAATAAAAAATATCTTGTACATCTTTTGTCATTATTATATTATGTATAATTGTATATGTATAGTAAAAATAATAGACACCCCTAGCTCAGGTCGTTACCCTTTAGTGATGTCCCATGTCACAGTGTCATTATTTTTAATAAATAATCTGTTCATAGCGTATGGTTTTACAAGCACTAATTCCATTCGCTGACATCGACAATATTGGAATGAACCCGCTATATACGGCAAGGCGATGGGACCCCGGATCAGAGTGACTGGTCACTCCATTTTAATAATAGGGAACAAGTGTTTTATTAACATTGCTGCGAACAGAATAATCGATTATCTATTCGTTACTTTTATTTTCCCTACAAAGTGACAACTTTGTTATATTTATAATCGAAGTAGTTTTTAGATTTCGATTAATGGTAAAATTATATTTTTTCTTTTTTTCTTTTAGCTTATAAAGATATTTTGTGGGGATATTCCTTAATAAATGATTACTTTAAAAAAGTAATTGAATTAGACTATGGTGCGTATTGGATGTTAAAAACTAACTTCGTGATTTGCCAAGGCTGAGCAAACTCTTTCTAAAAAAACACTGCTAACTTTTAAGAACACAATATAATAATAATATTTAACTAACATAAACCCTCGTTAGAGGAATGAATGATAAAACTATATTTTTCCTTGTTACAGATTGCGCTTAAACTTGAAGAGAGTAAATTACAGGTAAATATTATATGTCATCGTAGTGCAGCTGCACAGGTTCTGACTATAAAAGCAACGGTTGTTGGTTCGATTTCTATTTGATGGAATGAATTAATTTTCGTTTCCTCGTTCCTGTAACCAAACAAAGCTTCATACTAAGTATATAACACTATAACTTAGTGTTAAGACACTACCGTTCCTCACTTTCCGCCAAATTCTGGAGTGTGGACTCGCTCGTTCGCCACTGAATAAACAGTATGTCTAAAATTAAGCAGTGCGGAATTGGTGTGCCTTAACATCAGATTAGGTTCCCTTTGCCTTCCCTGATATACAGCGTAACAATAGCAGTAGTTCCAGTGGTAGCCGGTCTGAGACAGACTCACATAACTTATCACTAGGCACTGGAACACCACTCCGGCACGCGTCGACGCGGTCCAGCGGGCTTTACGCTTTCTATCATCTCGACGAGATGCTACATACTTATATACCAACGTACACGTGTTCTTTGATAAAACAATACATACTATATTTTTACGATTTTTGGTAAAATATTTTGAAAAATATATTTAATTTAAAAACGAATTTAAATATTTAAGTTCATTTAAAGGCGTCACTTTAAAGCTCTGGTAACGAGGCAAAGCGTTGTAAACTCGATGGTTGAGGGTTCAATTACCCCTCACTGGAACATTTAAATGATCTTCAATTCCCCGTACAATAAATAATTTTCAATATGGTAGACAAAACGCGGCTACTGTATCTACATTCTACGTTCAGAACTGCTTTGGGCACTTACTATGTGTCATGTGTCATACACAGCTCTTAAAATGTGTCATATGCCATACACTGATTGCCATTTGACAATAACTAAGAATTTAGCGGGCAAAGCCGTAACTAAAAGCTAGATTAAAATAATAATAGTGTAAAAATCATGTCACACATTACCTCTATACAGATAACCTAGAAGAGAAGTAAACCTTCGCATTAGACAATTATTCGTCTCGTGGTCTGTTTAACCTCGCTGTTAGTGTCGCTATCGTACTGCAACATCAGTATAATTATCCTTTTACTTATATCTCTATATGTTTTTAAGTGAAATAATAGATTGGTGGTTGTATGTTCGATACTTGTTTGGGGAAATGAAATATTTTCATTTTGTTGTTCTGGTAACAAAGACCAAACGCGGCGTTTAATTATTCAACACGTAATATCACTGAAGTTGGGCGTTGTGTTGGTAATACAGAATTAAGACTAATTCTAAGTTCCCTCTGCCTCCCGCCATCCTGTTATAAGCGGGTTATAGCGAAACTAATAAAAAAATACAATCAAATTCAATAAAAAAATGACTACCTTAAGCTTTACTTAAAGTTATTCAAAATAAAGTTCGACAATAAACTTTAAATATAACACCGTCGCTATTGTCACGACGATCATTTCCTTCACGCGTTCGGAATACAAAAGAGCATTAAAAGGCATTTATGACACGAACAGTTACTTAAAAACTTTCAACTATGACAAAAATCATACAATTATGTATGTATATACCTACTATAGATTAGAGGCTGTCTGACTGTTATCGTGACGGTTGTGGATTCAATTCCTCTTGGGGGAACGAATTATGAAAATATTTCGTCGCTCTGGTAACGACGAGTGTTTAAACGCTAGGTTCCCTATGACTACCTGGCTATGTCCGGGATACAGTGTGAAGGTAGTAATAAAAAATCTTTCTATCAATATTAAATTGTTTTTTAAACTGCGTAAACAACGTTGTTCAAGAGGTCTCTCTTTTGTAAACGGAACTAAAGTGAACTTGCGCAATGACGAGTTTCACTGTACCTTTATTAATATTTATTGGCATATTAAAAAATGTGATATGATACCCTGCTACATGCGCATTTCAAATAAATATTTATGTAATTTTGGGAGTAATGGGGGTATCAACCCATATCGTTAAAGTTTATTTTCTCAGTATCTATTAAAGATATCTTAATAAAATTTTAATAGAACATGACTATAAAACTACAAAATTGCATGGAGATATGCCACTCATTATATCGATATGATGAGTGGTGGAAGAATAAAAGGTTATTCTTCTGTGAAAAAGGGGTCTTGACATACAGATAGACAGACGAACGGCCAAAAAATTGATCCAATAATAGTATTTTTTTCGGAACTACGGAACCCTAAAAAGATGAATATAGCCAGGATTACATAAAAGATAGAAATTGCTAGAAAACTTAAGTAGATATATACTGAGATACTTATGTAGAAAGTTAATCGAGTCATCCATAACGTCTATAATAAGAACACGCTGTAGCTGGTGACTAATTGCACGTCACAGGTATCGGTTCAATTTGTAACTGTCGAATGCGATCAAAATGAGTAAACGATGTTTGTCTTTGTATTTAGAAATGTATAATTCTTTTTTGTCCATATTTGATATTTAAGCCAATTTTCATGTATTTTACTATTTAAGATATTGGGAAAGAATTTAGTGTAAAAAGTAGAATGTGGCGTAGAATTCCTCCATTCAACATGCAATGCCTCCAGAATTTGGCGGAAAGTGAAGGACGGAAAATGTCTTAAGGGGAACGGAGAGTCTTAACAGTAGGTTCCTAGAATCCCTCTGCCTACCCTGCTATGTGCGGAATACAGTGTGAAGTTAAAAAAATAAAGTAAAATGAAAATAATAGATCATTTGTTTAGGGACGTCGGAAAAACCTTTATATTTCAACCAGCTTTTGCCCGATGTTTCGGCCCTGTGACCAAAAAGAAATAACTGAGAGTTGTGACACATGGTACATTCTAAGAGCTCAAGATACTTATTATGATGAATATCTTAACACTAGGCTCCTTCTGTCTATTCTGCTTGGAGAAAAAACATAACTCTTTAACTAGGCCCATGTGTTGACAGTATTACATCAAAAGAGTATAATACCAAGGACTTGTTAGACAACTTTGGTAAGACTAGAGAAAGTCATGCATCATAAGAAATGCTAACATCGCTAATAAGGAAGTGTCGTTATGTGGTGCGCTTGCGCAACTGACCGATACTGCTTTAGTGACACATTGATTGTGTGTCAAGAGCGGCTGTGGAGGGTGTCTATGAAGGAGTGATTGCACACTTTATTATTTAAATTATGTTTTATTTTTTGTTTTAGGATCATTGTGGTATAGTGGCGTATGAATGTACGCGTTGTGTTTTCAATTGCCATTTGTTACATGGGAATGAATATATTTAAATCGATCGATTTCAACATAGGGATAAAATTATTTTTATTATCTCGCTCTGATATGAAGAGAAAGTGCGGTGTTAAGCTCCGTCATTCAACATGCAATGGCTCGAAAATTGGCTTCATTGCTCGAAGCACTGTGTGTTGAGTGTCGTACTCAATGCCGCGCTTTGCCACGTTACCAGAGCGAGGAAATGAATGAATCAAATATTTTAATCCCGCATGTGGGAATCAAATCCGAAACAGTCGTGTTTACTGTCACACGCTTGTACTGCGCTATCATAGAGCAAACCAATAATAATATATTTCTAATTTATATACTAGGCAAGTTAGATTTTTAACACCAAGAATAAAACACAGATATTAAATTTTAGACTATAAGACTTGACTTTAGTTGCATTTTTATAAAAGTAATTTAACATCGTGACCAAATCTGATACGCCTTGAATCTTTGATCTCATAAAATGTTTCCGTATAAGGCGAAGGTTGATAACTGGAATTAGGTACTGAATCAGTAATGCATGAGAAGTTTTTAGAAATGATAAAATAAAATAAATTAATATAATAAATGAATAAGAAAATATGTTTTATGCTTAAATTAATACTAAGATATACAACTAAGTAATAGATACTGATTTCAGCTTTGTATACCGCACGTAGTAGGGTAGGCAGAGGGAACACAGTGTTAAGACACTCTGTACCTTATTGAGGTTCTTCCTTTCCAAATCCAAAGTCTCGAAGCATTGAGTATTGAGTGGCGGAACTCAACACTGCGTTTTTCCTCGCTATTCAGTACAACCATTATTACTAAAATGCAATATGTTTTTTATAGGTGCATTTTAAAACTGCAATTTCTATACTTCTTTCTTACCTAACAAGTAAATAAGTAAACACGATTTTCACAATATTTGTTTACAAGCAATAGACCCCCGTCGATAGTACGAAATTAAACTAAATTATTACTTCCAAAGCGAATCGATAGAAGGTCAATTTGCTAAATTCGTTCAGATGGGTTTTTACAATTCATTTCCAATATAAACTAGTTTTTAGAAAAAAAAAATTGCTTCATGCTGTATTCCGCATAAAACAGGGTAGTGAACCTAGTGTTAAAACACTCCATTCCCCACTTTCCGCCGAATTCTTCGAGGCATTACGTGTTGAGAATCGTTGAGTGATGCAACTTAATGTCGCTCCTTGTTTCCTTCCCAGAGCGAGCAATTGAGCAATTTACAGTCAGACTATCACACTATTTCATGACGGCCTCAGATGTATATATTTCTTATTATAAACTTAACGGCGGCGTTAAGTGTCACCGTTTAACATGCCTCCAGAATTCGGCGGGAAATGGGGAACGGTGTCTTAATAGGAACGTAGTGTCTTAACATTAGTTTCCTCGATTCCTTCTTCCTACTCTTCTAAGTGGGGGATACAGCGTGAAGAAAAAAATAAATAAATGTGGCTAAACGTACATAAGTACTAATTTCCTTACTTCCAACCATTGTGGGATTGTGAGAAAGTATCGAGTACAATACTAGACGATATCGGTCACTTTCCCTCTCGGATTTTCGGTTACGAACGGTGGATTAGTTTCACTCTAGTTTGTTATGGTTTTTGGGTTATTGTATCGAGCTTGAGCTTGGAACCCAAATATCAAATTTCTATTATTTGAAGCTTTGAAGAAAGCTAGTTGCAATTTTACTTATTATTTTTCTGAGAAACAGTTCGTTTATAATAACTATAATAAAAATATTTTAGGGAGTTTTAAAGCTTAAGGTGTTTTACGTATAGCAGTTACGTATAACCGTTTTCCCCCGTTTTTAGGAATTTTGAGAAATAATTTCTGTGTGTGAATGAGGTCATCCTATAGTGGCGTAGAGGCCCAGGCGTGCGTCTCTAAATTTGCTCTAAACTCTAAAGGCATTCATCAGAGCGAAGAATTGAAAATATAAATTTAAATAAATATTTGATTTCCTCTACTGGGAATTGAACCTACAACCTGTCACGTTTACAGCTCTCTGTGACTGGCCTCAAAATTATAATTATTTTTATAATTTGTAAAGTTATTCACCAATAGAGGGGCGTATAGGTATCAGTTTACAATGTCTGTTTACATCGCGTCACGTACTACGTCAATCTACAATAGATTGGTCAGGTTTCCAAATCAAATTTCCTAATAATTTTAATGTTTGATATCAATTTAAATTTAAAAACAGCTTTGATTATAAACGCCGTGGTTATGGGTTTTTATTGGGCATATAACTTAGGAAATTAATTATTTTTATTTATTTGGCGAGTCAAAACGTGCAATATCTGGACTGCTTTTTTAAGCATCAGCTTGGTTTTGGTGGAGATATTTAAAATAAATAGTTAACATCATAAAATAAACAATAACATAGATAAAGAAAAAGATACGTAACGATGGATAAAAAAAAGGCGGATGCTGTCGAATTTATAAATAAAATAATTAACTAGCTTCACTTTTTTCCCGCGTGTTATGCAAAGGGAACGAGACATTGTGTGTTGAGTGGTGAAGCTTAGCACTATGCTTTTACTTACTCGAGTGCTGAAATAACATCATGTTTTTTGCGGAAAATCGAACTCCTAACGGTTGCGTATACAGACACAATTGCTACTGCGCGACAACGGGGTCCATAAAAATTTAGTAAACAAAAAACCCTATATCTTTTGAATGGTATTTAAACTATTTACACAGCCATAACGAAGCGAAAGTAATTATGTATTAAGATAAGCAATCTCCATACATTTACAATACAAATACAATATTTTTGTTAATAAAAAGCCCAGAAGTTGTTTTCTTAGACTTTCCCTGAATGTTAAACAAAAGTGAAAATCGTATCGTAATTTGGGGTCAGCGGAGCGTGGACTTGGTGCAATTACTTCGTAGATCTTCTTAGTTAGTGTTACGTTGGAATAGATCATTGTTCCCTTATTTGGTTTCGATATGCTTCACATGGAATTAGATAATAAATGTAGACGTGATGGTTGTGGGTTCGATTCTTATAACCCATTGTACTAATGGTCAGTTACCTCGGGCGTTTAGGCTGTCAAGTCTTAGATTGTTCTTGAGATGCCGTTTTTATTCATCATCATCATCATCAGCCTGTCCTCGTCCACTGCTGGACATAGGCCTCTCCAATGGCACGCCACTAAGCTCGATCTTCAGCTCTTTATTCATAGATATGTAATTTATGATTGAAAATAGCATCTCAAGATCGATCTCAGAATTGAGAGTGGTGTGAACTTGAGTATAAATTCATTCATTCATAGTTATTTCCATTTTGCTACGATGACGAAACCACAAGTAAAAGCTTTACCTAGTTATACATGAAACCACCGACTTTATTTAATAATAATAAATATTGCAGTTACATTTCAAATATTTAAACAGAGATTGCTACCCATTGTCTCGAAAACACTATTTCAATAAGACACTCAGTTTCTTTGTGTCTTCTTAACATGTAAATGTATGACTCAAAAGAAAAGGTTTTTGTTTATGATTAATAGGTGACCTCGATGTCTGACTCTTTATTCTTTGACTTTTTGACTATTGCTTAGACAGAATTGTATGAACCATATAGACAAGACGGGAGAGGGGGGGGGGGGGGGCTTATGGTGGTATGTAAGCGTATGGCCTAGTTTGATATCACAGTGACAGAATCTGAGGAGTGCGGGTTCAGATTTTTTGGTAATTTTTTTTTATGAAAGTTGCGTCTCGTACAATATTTTTTTTGGGGTTTTTATCAAAAATTGTCATTAAATATGTCTTTTTTGATTGTAACTAAAATTTTATTAATGGAACTTAACACAGCGCTAAATCTAATTTAACAAAAAAAATAAAAAAATAAAATAAAATCTAATTAAAAAAAATCATTTTATAAACAAACAAAATTTTCATTATAATAATATAATAATATTTTTTTAATGAAGCGAGGCGTTGAGTTCCACAACTCAACGAAGTAACGGAGTGTCTTAATAAGTTTCCCTCTACCCTACTATATGGGATACAGCTATATATAAAAAATATTTTGATAATTATTTATTGATAAGTAACAACATAATTGTTAGTAATCTCTCATACTATGTATAAATGTGTAATTTACTGTGATTAATGTATCGCGTGTAGTATGAAGTAAGAACGATATGTTGACAGGCAGATGTGTTAGCTAAGACTATTTAGTGCAAAAAAGTTAAAAAAATTACCTTTCTTATTAAATAGCTTTAAGAATTAAGAAATTTAATAATTTTTAGGTTGGTACTTACTACTATGAAATTTTGAGGAAAACATTGATTCAAATTTGAATTACGCGCTAGTTGAAGAGATATCTGTAGATAGAGTTATATTATTTATAGGCGGTAAAGCAAGTATAACATTTTCAAATTTAAAATAATCTTTTTTAAGTGACATAGTGTTCAAAAAAATCCATTTTCATTGGCTTGGCCTCGTCACCAGAGCGAAACAAAAAAATCTCCCATAGGAATCGTCTATAGAATAGGAATAGGAATCGTCGCGTTTGCCTGTCGCTGTGTCACTATGCCAGGGGCCCAGTCCATGACTATCTATTGGTCTTTTTTGGGAGTTCCGTGCCCAAAGGGTAAAATGGGACCCTATTACGAAGACTGCCCTATCCGTCCGTTTGTGTGCCTGCCACCGGGCTGTATATCGAACTGTAATAGTTAGACAGTTAAAATTTCTGCAGAAGTTGTATTTTTGTTCCTGCTATAACAACAAATACTAATAAACAGAATAATTAAAATGTTTAATACAATAAACGTGATTTTTTACCGTTTTTATAGGTAGTACGGAACCCTTCATGCGCGTGTCCGACTCGCAATTGGCCGGTTTTTTTACTTATACAAGTTGAACATTGTTTCCTAATTACAATGTAATATTAGTGTTATTAAAGTGCCTGTGTAATTGCAACCAAATATGAAATATTGTACTTCATACTGCACGCGAATAATTAATATATGTACCTCTTTCAACATAATTTCTGACCACCGAAAATCGACTGTCACCTTATTTGGTCTTGTGGTTGACCACAAAAAGACCAGTATATATATATCCAGTATATAGTATATATATATATATATATATATTCTCTTATGATATTAAATCTTTATTGTAACGTGAGAACTGCGACGTACCTGTATAATAATTAACTATTTCTAATGACATGCGAACAGCATATTAGAGCTGTATGTGTATGTAATTATTGTGTAGTGAAAATTATTTCAATTTATAATATTTACTAAATTGTTTGAAGCAATAATTATTTTAATTATCATCAAAGAACAATTATTGGTAAATAATTTGTGGTAGGTACTATAGACTAATGGCGTAACTCAACGCTGCGCCTTGTCTTATTAATATAATTCCTGAATTACCTGAATTAATATAATTCCTGAATTTTATATAAGTAACAATTTTAAATCATCCAGATGCTACAAATATAAGCGAAATTGTTCTCAACGGCTGTGTAATTTCGACAGATCCGTCACCTCCTCGACCCGCAGACGTGGTGTAAAGGTTTCTAATTCTAAGGCCTTGGCTTGCATCAGCACTATGAAAGGGCGCACTGTCGGTCCGCAACTATGCTTAGTTTTTGATAGCTGGGGCCTGAGATGAGAGTGAAATCTTCTTTTTCTATTTATTCCTTGACATCTTTGGCAAAGTAGTGTAATTCAATCGTATTAGGTGCTTATTTAAGGCATAGAATTAGGCCTTTTTTTGCTTTTGCCTTTTTGTTTCTGCTCGCAGCTTTGACACCGTGGTTTTCGCGGCATTTTGTGATGAGATATAAAGTAATACAATGTACGAAAAATACACTTTTAATATTTCAAATATATCCTAAACTTGATATTTAAACTTTTGAAGTAGTTGATACATAATGATTCTTCTCGATCGAGGTAATGCATTATTTTCATTACTTCTCTCTGGAAAAAAAGACAAAGCGCGGGTTGAGTTCCGCCACTCAACGTGTAACTTCTCGAAAATTGGGGGAAAGTAGAGAACGGAGTATTATGACACTAGGATAATTGGCAGTATTCTTCAATGCTATCGAATTTTGACAGTGAAGTTTATTATTATATTTTTATATTATTGTAATTCAAAGTAACACCGGGGAGTGTCGTGCTTGTACCGCGCACCGCCCTCCTCCGCGTCCTGGTGAATGGCTTGTTTAGTTCGTGAGATGCATATCAATGTTGTTCAGTGTTGTGACGTTGTTTGCTATCTTATGTTGTAAATGTGGAGAGCAGAGAGTTTTGATACTACGATTTAACTAGCTACTGCTACTGAACAGTTTCATTAAATATAAAAAATACATAAATAAATACATTTGTAAACTATACATGTAATTGGATAAATTTAAACATAAATTCTTATAATCTTAGTAACTATGATCTTAGACGCAGGTTGTAAATTTTATTTATTGTAACTTTTTTTAAATTAAATATTCCATTTACCCAGGAAGCTTATTATATTTATTTTTATTATATTACGTTAACCATTTAAACTCTACTAAAAGGATTAGTATAAACATTTATTTCTTCAAGTTATATCTCCTACAAAATACTCGTACTTTGTTCCTGAACTCACATCACTATAAAGGAGCGCAAGCGCATTCTATCACGACCCGGGTCTTACTATTAATAACTATTGTTAGGAAACAATCTCTTCTAACGAAATACATCTTTCGATTTATAAGAAACTACCCTTTACCGGCTTTGAAGCCGACATGGACGTGTTCTGTCGAAATGATACCATAGTTTGTTGTATATGATTGTTATGTTTTGGTAGGGTTGGCATATAATATTTTATTTTAAAAAATATATATTTATTAAAAATATATAAGCAAAGTGACATATTTTTAAGGACAGCTACAGTTCACGAGGTTCCAGCTGAACTTTGCATTTGTTTGAGTTTTTGACCAGCTTATACTGCTTTTTGGCAATTTTTTGAGTTCCATTTCTTAAAAGTGAAAAAAATAAGAACAACCGTCATATTTACAATCGCACGCTTATGCCCCTGCACCACGAGTAGCCTCAAAGTATAGAAATTGTTAAATGAGCAGGATGCATAAATATAATGGAAACATTTTTAATATTTTTAAAGTGGTCAGTATTTTACACTCAGGAAATAAATCAAATAATCAAAACATATTTTTAATAACTTAAAGGCTTATTTTTTTACAAAATTAATTTTAATTTTTAGTCATAATTTAATAGATTTACGTAAATTATTTATCATGAAATGACAATCAATTACTGAATGCTAAAAGAGAATTAACATTTCATTACTTTATCTTTGTAGGCCGAATTAGCTAAGCAGAGTATATTCACTTACTTTTACATTTCATAATAAAATATTAAATATTAAGTTACAATGCTGTTTCTATAACGAAGTCTAATTTATAAAAAAGTATACATATTTCTGATAGAGCATGAAACATGTATATATAAACGTATTTACAGTCGTGACTCAAGGGCATTAACGTGACAGGTTGTGGGTTTGATTCCCACTTAAGGTAATGAAATATTTAATATTTTCATTTCCTCGCTCTGGTAATAAAGCAAAAGCGCGCGTTTAATTCCGCTGCTAAACACAGAGTCCAGTTCCGCTGCGTCCAGAATTCGGCGGAAAGTGGAGACCGGTGTCTCATAATAGGAACGGAGTGTCTTAACACTAGGTAATCAAGATCTCTTCTGCCGACTCTGCATCCTGCGAGACACAAACACCTGGAACTGGAGTCTAAAAAACCTTTCCTAAAGCTGACAGCCCTAATAAGTGACAAGATTTGTTCGGGCTTGTACGGTTTCGAAATGGTTATTGCATTATTACGAGGACAAAACGGCAGCTTTGGCGAATAATAAGTTCATTTTGTTATATGTACGAGTAGTTTGAAGTTTTGTAATTTATAACGTAATACAATACTACAATGTAAATACTTCGCTTTGTGTATTATAAATGACGAAAATACATAATTATATGACAATTTCGAGGCCGTCGTAGCGCAGCGGCACAGCGTCTGTAAAAACGATGGTTGTGGATTCAGTTCACACTCGGGGGAAATAGTTATTTTAATTTTTCAAGCCAGGACCTTGAAAAGTTGCAGCGTTGTACTCCGCCATTCAATACTCAATGTCTATATGTGTAAAACAAATGTTTAACAACAATTTACACATATTTATGTAGGTACATATAGAGATAGCAAATATTAATTTTAATTCGGTTTAATGTCAGTTAAAAACTAATTGGCCTGTTTGCGTACTGGTATCTAATTTTATGATCATTACCAGCACTGTCCGTACAAAAGTAGTACATCTCAATATTAGCGTATACTCGTATAGTGTAGGCGTTGCTAATTTCTTCGTAATTTAATAAGGTCAGGTTCACTCGGTAATTTGCCTTGTAAACCTGTTAGTAGGATAAGAGGAAAAATTACAGGACGCTTCAATTTTAGCAATCAATAGCACTCAGAAACGTTAATTAGAGCTTAAATTATAATTATTTTGAATTAGGTCATTGTAGCGCAGCGGTATAGCGTTTGAGTATTAACGCGGAGCTCGTAGGTTCGATTCCGGTGTTTAATTGTTTTCATTTCCCCGCTGTGGTAATAAGACAAAGCGCAGCGCTAAGTTTCACAACTCAACACGCAGGGATGGGAAATGGGAACGAAAGGTGTTTACACTAGGTTCCTTCTACTTACTTTTATAGGTTGAACCTTTCAAAAAAAGCTGATTATATAGGTAATATTAGGCAGAGCAAACCTGGGAACCTACTGTTAAGACACACGTTCGTATTAAAATACTTTCTTTCTCCCACTTACAGCCGAATTCTGGACACATTGCGTGTTGAGAGGCGGAACTCAACGCCGCGCTTTAGCTACCGAGAGGAAATGAAGATAATATGTCTTCATCATGTGTTATTACACAGATATATTTATCTATGTAATTTTTTATTACAAGTATAAGTAAGTGGGTCGTAGATTTACCGCTCGTCATACTAACAATTTTATAATATAACATTTTCTTCCTTTGAATTTGAACAGCATGCTATTTAGAAAGCAATTCTAGGTCGGGCAATTTGCATCTAGTGTTCAACTTAGTGTACTAACTGGTTTCGAAACTTAGGTCATTAGGACTTTAATAGAAATGGCTCTAATACAATTGAAATTAAAGTAAAATTATTAATATAGGTATATGTAAATATAGCGTTCCTTTTTTATGACACCCGTAAGATGTCTATAATTAATTGACAGCCACATAGAAGGAATAAAAAAATGAATACGTGTAAGATAAAAGCTATAAACCAAAGCAAATTTGATAAAAATAATAGATAAAAGAGAGATACGAATAATTAATGTCTATTTCGCACGTGACACTACCACATTTTCATCCGTGGCAAACCTTAATGCCACACTGAGGCACAGACTCAGAATCAAACTACCGTTAAACCACTAAAGAGGTATAGTGAATAAGGCTTTAGTTCAAATTATGCATTCACTATGTAGCGGGATACTTACTTAATTCATGGGAATAATGGACGACGGTTGTAGATTCGATTCTTAATCGGAGCAATGAAGTATCGGTAATGAGCTATTTTCGCTTCCGGGCTGTAGTAACACGACAAAGCTAATTTCCAACCAATATTTTGAAAATTTTGCGGTGTGTAGGGAACGGAGTGTCTGTACACTAGGTTTCCTCTGCATATCCTGCTATATGCGTGATGCAGCGGGAAGCTAAAAAAATATAATATTTTTTAAAAATGTAATTTGATTATATCAGCAACAATGTCTAGTAAGAAATTGCCTTAGAGATGGTAAGTATGGGAATTGATAAAGCTTAGCAAAGTGCACTATGTACCTATGCTATGTGAGAATCCTTTGCATCATCGATTCTAAGTATATTACATTATAATTGTGATGCTATTTAGAAATATCTACCAGAAATGGAAATAATGATGAAATATGATGAAAATAAATTATTAATTGAAATATTTTTTGTTGTGGCAGGTTAGGCAAAAGGATCCTGTGAACTACTATAAGTATAAAAACACTCCGTTCTAATAATAATATTTTTTTTAATTAAATTTATTAAAATAGCATTTTTATATATTTTATAATCGCACAAACGAAAATGCAGACTTTAACATGTATTTTATATACTAGCACAAACTTTTTGGTATCTAACCTCAAACAATGGTCATTATTGTAATTTGTAACTCAGTCATTCCGTGAACTAACCCAAATACTAACGCACATTATGTACCGAAATCTATGAAATTATATTTTGTACCAGCCTTTTGCCTTTAATAACTTCCGAAAGTCTCTTGATGAGGTCACTCGGGTCAAATGGGTCAGTTTATTGTAACTTGAGTTCTATATGTTATGAAAATATAATGCTAATTTAAAAAACAATAAGAAAAATATTTTTGTTTATACTGTATTAGCAAAAAGGTATAATAAATGATAAAATTGTGGTGCAGTGCAGCGTCTGACTATAACCGTGATGTTTATGGGTTCAATTCCTACACGGAGGAATGAATTATTTCTATTTCCTCGCTCTGTCACAAATACAAAACGTGACGTTAGTTCCGTCATTCGACTCGCAATGTCCCGAATATTGGCGGGAAAGTAGGAGCGAAGAGTCTTAACTAGGTCTAGGTTAATACAATCTGTGTATTAAAATACATATTGCAATATAACTGATACAGCAGTTTTAAAATCCAGCTAAAAAAATGTGGAATAATTATGAAACTCAATTAAAATTTACATTTAATTTTTACTTTCAGGAAACACATCAAGACTACGGAATGGGGCGGAGTTGTTGAAGATAGCTTGCCATATAACAAAATGATATAAATATGGAATCACCGGTCAGAATATGTATAGGTACATATTAATTATATACTTATAAAAAATATTTTACTTTTAGAGACCTTCTGACTGCCACTTGTATGTTTAAATGAAATTTTCATAAGTATGAATGCCAAACTATATAAAGTAAAAAATATTTTTTTATAATAAATGCTGAAGCAAATGCCGATGCAGGAAAATATCGTTTATTTGATAAAATAATTGCACTTTTTAAAAAATAAGTATATGTATGTAAATGATGCGGAATATGTCGCAAGAGCTCGCTACGTAGCTGTCAATACCTTTAAATTTGCCGAATGTGGAGAGTATTTTGTCTAGTTTTTTTATGAATTTATAAAATAATTATTCTATAAATATATACGTTTATTTGAAATTTCAGGTGCCGCATTAGTAGTGAACTTGTTACTGTTGACCAGCGAAGTCACTGCAAATACGTTGCCCATAGAAACGACAAAAGATCCCTTTGGCAAAACTAATGTCACCACTTGGAGGAGTAAACCTAAACTACCAGATGTTGCTTTAAATGAATTACATCCAAAAGATTCCACAAGTGAAGAGCATACAGAAAAAAATGCTAAATATAAAGACAGGGGAAGGGTTAAGTTCAATTTGTCTAAACCAACGCAAAGTAGTGCAAAAAGAACAACGACTGTATCAGACGTTATAATAGTAACACCGACTCCAGAAATAAAAAAACCTGCGGAGATTATAAGCAGTATGCACACTTATAAGAAAACTAAAATGCCCTCGGTCACTTTGGTCAGCACGAGCAAACCATTTGAGTTATCGTCCGTTCAGAATGACGAATATGATGATGATGATGATGCTGATGAGGAGGATGAAGATAATGGATCTTTTGAAAAATATTCGTCTACTAAGTTTGATGGTGGAAGTTTCTTTACAATGCCAAGTTTCGATGACGACGATGATTTTAATAGCAAAAAATATATGCATGGCTACGATATGGATGTGAAAAATGATCATAGTAAACCTTCTTATGAAAGTTTCTCTAGTTTATTCCCTAAAAGTGTTTATACACAAGAGGAATCTTCGTACACGTCAGATTCCTATTTTGACTTCAACTCTGATCTCACTACGCCTAAAAACAATTTCTTTGATAAAAAATATCAAGAAGTCTCGTCTAGTATTTTGAATCATTTAGATATAATTAAATCTAAATCACCACCGCCGAATATAACAAATATAAATAAAGTAGTTAAGGAAAATGTAGGATTTGATAAGCTTAATAACAATACACCAGCTAACAAATCGAGTGTATTTATAAAGAATACCAAAGAAATTCGTTATCTAGATAGCGATAAAGCCGGTTCTAGCAGTGATGGGCTATCTGATGTACAGGGTACAAGTATTTATTATGAAATGACTGTTTTATCAACTGAAACCTATAATTTTAAGGACAGCAACGATTATGACTGCGAAAATGATACTGAAACGTCCTCTACAACACAAAGTACTCCTATAAAAGAAGAAATTGAATCTATACAAGGCAAGCTTTCTAAAAAAGTGGAAATTCCATCTAAAAAACATTTGATCGATTCTGAACCAAGTCCAGTATCTATATCAATAGTTGCTTCTCCGTTCTCCCCAAGTACAATACAGCCAGCTCTTAGTTCAGTAAATCCAATGCCTACTTCTACGCAAAATGCATTTTTTTCTACTGATACGAGTAGAATATATTCTAGCAACTATAATAGTAGAAATAAAAATTATTCTAAACGTCTTAATTTATCGGGCACCAAAAATTCACCAAACAGTGTATTTTCTACTTTGCAAACAGAGCAAGCATCTCCAAATCAAGCTAACAGGCCTCAGACCAGACGATTTCATTTTACTACGCCTAAAATAAAACCAATATGGATGGCACCGAGAAAAAATTACACTAGACCTGTACCTCGAGTTCCGACTACGATATATTATGAACATTTTGATATAAAAGATAAAATTATGAACAAAACTAAGACGAAAGGAAGCTTAACAACACAGTCGTCTGATATTGACCCAGTATTACAAAGTGAAGTAAGTGGTGTTAAGAAAATTGTACATTCTCAATCTATATCTGATAACACAATTCCATCATTATGGAAGAGAGGATCGACGAAATTTGCGACTTCTACTTCTGCATCTGGTGAAAGAAATACTGTAGTTGATTTAGAAATACCTCCAACCATGACAGCATGGGCTTTGGCTAGCTTGCGAAGTCCCCCACCATCTAACTACACAGTAAATAGCACGGTGTCAACACAAAAAACTTTTGATGAGAATGAATTACAAAAAGTTGCAGAAATTTTAGGTATGTATAATGTTTATTATATTTTAAGTGTATTTATTTTAATAATATTTTCTGTAATATTTCCATTTTCTAGGTAAGAAAGAAGTTACCACTAGTTCTACAACAAGTACTACAGTGACAGCAAACAACTTTGTTACTAAAAATATAACCGAAATCTATCAGAACAAATTACCGTGGAAGCCTATATTGCCTACTTTATCTAATTCTGTTCTTGACATCAAAGAAAGACCTGAACCGATATCGGAGCGTGTACCAGCAGAAAGTAATATATCCATTCAAAGTAGTGCTGAGCCTGTAAGCACTCTATCAGTGAATGTATTGGCAAGCAATGATACTAATTCTGACACTGAAACTGAATCTCCCTGGATACCAGTAACAGATAACGACCAAACTGTTGAAAGTAATAACTCTTTGCAAAATGAAACTGAAACAATTCCGCCAGTTGACGCAACCAAGTCAACTGGATTCGAATCTATTACGAAATTACCTTCGAGTGTAACTACGCCTAGTGACGACACAGCGGCTTCTTCAGAAGTGAAGAATATAACGCAAGAACTAAAACAGCATGTAAATGTACAACCTACTACTGATAATTATGAAATAACAACAATTAGATTTTCTTATGTTCCAATAGAAACTGAGGAAACCATATCAGCAGATGTAACAGATTGGATTCCTGTTTCTCCAACACGAACTCGTGATACAACTACGGACGATACTCCTGTGACTACTTATAGACCAAAATACGTAACTACTACTGAGAAAATGGAAGAAACGACTACTGTCATAGACAATAATACATCGCCAATCGAAGTATCGTCTCAAACAATTGAAAATGCAACGCATAAAGAAATTACGATAACAACTGAGATGGTTGAAAAAATAATTTCTACAGATATTCCAACTACTACAGATATGAGTATACCAGATACAACAATTAAAGATATAATTACATCAACAACAGAGCTCACAACAACACCAATTGAAACAACTACAATCATAGTAACAGTGGCCACTGAAATAAATTCTGAAAGGGTTCCAATAACTACTATCCCAGATTTACCCGAAACTACTGTTGTCGAAGAAATAAAGGATAAAGAAAATGAAATAATAACACAAGACAACAAACCTACAGAAACTGATAAAATTGAAACTGAAACATATTCAACAACAATGCAAACGAAGCATGTACCAACAACAATAAAGTACATACCAGCTGTGAACCCTTCAACAACAGTCCCGACGACAACAGAATTCTCACATCTTGTAGAAAGTACGACCGAGTTCGTAGAAATTACAACAAAAACAGTAAATGAATTGGAAGATCTAACGAGTTACTCTGATGTGACAACTGAGGCGTCTTTGAGGACACTAGAGGAAGAAGCGGGTTCGGGCGCGGCGATAGCGATAGCTGTCAGTACTATTGGAGTCATCGCGCTTGTCTTACTTGTTGGATTATTGGTAAGTTCTTATATACATTTTATCTAAATCATCGCCTCTTAATTAGTTAAATTAATTATAAAAATATTTTTTCGACATAATTTCTATACTGAATAGCCAGTGCATGTCGGTTCGAATCCCATTACAATTTTTGTTTTTAAATAAAACAAAACAGCACGTTTGCATAAATATTACAATCAAACATTTTCATCTTGAAAATTTTCATCTTCAATTAAATTTCTTTCTTCTTGGGTTTCTTTCTAGTTTTTCTCCATCGAATAAAAATTCTCCATCGATGAATGTTCGTACAACTTCTCCAAAGTAATGAGCATAATATCTATAGATAGCTCACGATAAATTACGTTCACTACTTTGGGTGACGTTGTAGATTAATTAATTATACGTAGATAGTAAGATACAGCGTACCCTGAAATTTAATATTTTAAAATTTTAGAATCTTCTGAAATTATGCTGCGGGCCCACAAGGGTTCGTTTTCCATACCTAGTTATTCGCAGATATTATAAAAAACTAGCGGCCCGCTCGCGGTGTCACCCGCGTGAACTGTTGTTATTAATTTCTGTCTCCATGACTACGTCCTAGTGACGTCTATGCAAAATTTGAGACTCCTAGCATTTGTAGTAACGAAGTTTCATACAAACTTTCGACCCCAAAAACAACCCCTTAGAAATCGAATATTACAAATTCCTGTCTTAGCGAGCACCTACGTCCTATAAGTAACTCCTATGCAAAATTTGAGATTCCTAGCACATGTAGTTTCTGAGATTTCGTGATGAGTGAGTGACCTTTCGATTTTATATATATAGATTTATATTCAAATTAACTAATTTTTACGTAGTAATTCGATTTTGATAATATCGTACTGGATAGAATATACTTTTTACTGGACTTTTTACTTTTTACATATGGTCTTATTTAAATGAATATATGGTTCGCTCTTTTTTAGCTTTACGCTATATCACGCCCATAGCATGGTAGGCACAGGGAACCTAATGTTAAAATACTCCGTTCTCATTAAGACACTTCCATTCCCTGCTTTGCGCCGAATTCTCGTGACATTGCGCATTGAGTGTGGAACTCAACGTTCAGCTTTGCTCACGTTTCAGCTCACGTTACCAGAGCGAGCAAACGAAAATATTGAATAATTTCATTTGAGTGGAAATCGAACTCACTACCGTTGCGTTTACAGTTGCACGCTTGTGCCCCTGCGCTACGATAACGACAACAAGCAACTTAACAAAAACAATATAACAATATATCATTTATACATGTTTACTTTTACACTTTAGCTTATGTTTAGTAACGTTCCTTTATTTATGCGTTTTTATTAAATGGAGTTATTAATTTGATTAACATACAATATACATGCCTTATTCCTTCAAGGTTTCTTCTGAAAAGAGACTTGCGGGGTATTTTGACACTGTTCCTGAAATTGATGATGATATAATTTTAATTACCATTAATTAAGGTAGGTAGGATAAAGGTAATTGCCACCTAGCCCCAACAATTGTTGCAATATACTCGTATGTATAAAGTTTAAAAAACAATATTTTATGAGAAAAAAAAAATATTTTTAAACAATATTTAGTTTTAATATTAAAATCAAGAGCCTAAAACAAAGAAAATAAATTAGGGAAAAAATATATATCCACCGTATTTACATTTTTTGAAGATATTTTTGACATTTTATTTATAAAAATAAAACAAAATATTAATATACGCTGCAATTTACATACATTTTAGTTCCTAAATAATTTTTTTAAGATCTCTCACAATTTGAAAAAAAACACTTAGCACTTGCATACACCAATTGCAGAACAGTAAATGCAACAGCAAGTACAATTCAAAGCAAGATATAATTATAACAATTTCTCGCAACGTAGCTGGACACCAACGGCTTTAGAAGCTCATAAAAATACCTTGCAGTAACACTATCGCTGTCACCCGACACCTCTTATCGGAGTTGCGAGAACTCACTGGCCCGCCTTAGCGCTTTACCACCCTTGATAACATTATATTATTTAAACATCCGGTCAAGTTGAATTATTTGATTGTAATGTCTATATTGTTTGGACTTTTGGATTGTACGATACGGTTGTAGGTTCGATTCTTTTCTGTTTGGTGTAGATTTTTTATAATGTGACAGTAACGTGGTGTACTATGTAATGTGGGGATAAAGGTAATTTTTTGACTGCCTTACCTTGATCGATACATATAGTATACCATTCGTCTATGTCCACATATCGGTTTTGAAAAATAATATAGTCGGCCGTCGTGATGCAGCTACATTATCTGACTGTAAACACAACGGTTGTAAGTTCGATTCCTACTCGAAGGAATGAATAATTATCTTTCCTGGCTCGAGTAACAGGACAAATCGAGTTGAATCCCACCACTCATCACGCAAAGTCGCAAATTTGGGGGAAAAGTGAAAAATGAAAAGTGATGTCTTAAAAAACAAAAAAGCTAATAAAATATTTAAGCCACCTCTTATCTTTCCCTATGTCCCAATAAAGCACCTAAACTATGCTATAGTATTTGTATTTATATAAAATACCTTATACTCGTAGATATTTTCTCACGATAGAACTTGATCCCAGTATAAAAATGCAAAGATGTAAAAGATAATTTATAGTACAGAATAGGAATTTATTTTTTTGTTAGTTTCGTCACAAGGATTAACGAAATGTATTAATTATTATTTAATTAAAAAACCACAGGATGTATCTTTAAGCATTAAACAAAATATGGTAAAAACTATAATTAAATGCTCTAGTTTCATTTCATTGGGTTGATTTAGAATCGTAAAAAAAAAGTTTATTTTTAATTATTGCATTTGTTGTATTGTATTGTTTCTTTTAAATCCTAATTATTATAAAATAATTTCATCGATATCCACTTTAAACTGAACACAACGTTAATAATATAAAAAAGGATTTTTTTTCTATAGTACAAGTTAACCTTTCTTTGATTTCTTTAGCTTTTATCTTACGGCTCCGTGAATAGGTTATATATAGTATCTAATTTTTTAGATGTAATCCCAAATATATAAAATAGTTACTGAATAATAATGTATATAAAACGGTCATAGTGAAGATAACGATAATAATGTCGTTTTCATGACATAATTTAAACAAAACGCATAACGGGTGTGTTTACACGCAACAGATTATCACTCCCATTCGAGGAAATGAAATATTTGACATTTTCATTTTCTCTCTCTGGTAACGAGGCAAAGCGCGGCGGTGAGTCCCACTACTCATTACGCAATGCCTTCAGAATTCAAAGGAAAGTGGGGAACGAACATAACTGTGATAACTGAAGATAACTGGTAGTACCCTTCAATGCGGGATACAGCGTGCAAAGTAAATAAATATATAAAAATAAAATAAAAAAGCTCTTACCAACAATATATAGCTTTTCTTTCCACCAACAACACTAAAAGTATATCTTAATAAATAATTTTATTCATAAAACATAAACTATTACTAATAAACATTTAAGAAAATTAAAAAAATATTTTTATTGAATTTAATTAAAATATAAAAAAGAGAAGAAATTAGGTGCGGGCGCGCACTTTACTGGTCTAGAGAGTTGTGAGTTGTGACTTATGAGTTCGAGTTGATTTGTTTATGAGTGATTCAGTTTCAGGGCGGTGGGCGTTATTTAGGGTGTTTTGTATAGAAAGTATTTTATTTTAATTATCTATTAGTTTTATGTTGTAATAATAAAATAAAAGTATACATATAATAGGGTTTACACAGGAAACCACTAGGTTCGTTCTGTAAACCCCGATGTAAAGAAAACACCCCCATTTTTACGCACTGCACAATTTTCTTTCCAGTTTTCTTACTATTGTTACTTAGGGGAAGAAATAAAAATAATTTATTCATCGTAGTGCGAATCGAACTCACAACTACAATCTTTTACAGTCAGACGATGAGTTTTTGTGTAACTTTTTTTTATTTTTACTTAATGTAATTTTACATATATAATACTAGTGGACGCGCGCAGCTTCGCCCGCTTATTTGCACTTTTAGGGGTGAATCCTAATAAACTATGAAACACGTGTTTAATGAAATAATTTTAAGAGTTTAAATTTCAAATCTTATAAAAATCGGTGGCGATTTAAAAAAAAATCCATACAAACTTCGACTATATTGCAAATTCCCGTCTTAGCGAGCACCTACGTCCTATAAGTAACTCCTACGCAAAATTTGAGATTCCTAGCACATGTAGTTTCTGAGATTTCGTGATGAGTGAGTGACCTTTCGATTTTATATATATAGATGATGAAATAGGAAGGGATGTCTAACAAAAAAAAGTATACAAAACTTTCTTATAACTGCACCTTACTAAGGCTCTTACTAAGCTAAGTTGAGCGTCGCCGTATCGCTACGAAAGGATGTTTTTACAAACTTAATTATAAGCAAAGCTAAATGATAATTAACCTTTAGTTTGCATTATACTTTTGGAACCTTTCTATTTCTTTATTTTCACGCGTTATATTTGAAGAAGACAGAATATATTGATAAAACACTCCTTACATCCTCCTTAATCTATATCTACTAATATTATGAAACTGTGAAAGTGTTTGTTTGGTCCACCGCGATAGTCTCAGAATCTACAGGTTCGAATCGGAAATTGATTTTGTATTGTATAGTATACTTATAGCCTTGCTCATAAAATACCATCCTAAGTAAAAAAAAAGCGATTTCAATTCGAAACATTAGTTCCTGAGATTAGCGAGTTTGACCAAATAAATCTGAAGCTTTATAATATTAGTATAGAGTAATAAGTTAAAAGTATGGCTATTTAGTCTACTAAAAAATATAAAAAATAAAAACCTTAACCAACTACAAGAAAAAAGTATTATGGACACTTTTAATAGGTGATAAATAAAAAATGCTGAACCGTAAGTGCTTAGCCTAACGAGGTGTTACCTAGAAGTGGATAACTAACGTCAAGTGCCAATTTGATTACGTCTCTCGACGTCAGCTAAATATTTTAACGACCTACTCGTAAGTACGAAGTAGGTACGAACTGGGAACTATATTCCCACGTTTTAAACTCTTTTGTTTACATATTATATCAATTTTATTATTCTGTGTTATATTTGTAAATTGAAATTCATTACTTTAGAAAAAAGGATAAGTAGATTTATGTAAATCAAACGGAGATGATCTCATCATTTAAATAAGATGTATTTTAATTTAGGGAATAGTAAAAGTTTTGTGAAAATTGGTTCAGTAATTTTTGAGACGTGTATTCAGTGAATAAATGTCAAGGCACTCTGTTCATCACGCACCAATTTTGAAGATATTGCATACCACTCAGATACAAAGGGAGATGCCCTTTGTTACCAGATATGAAAACAATTCATTCCTCTGAGTTTAAATCGAACCCAAACTGTTGCATTTACTTCTTTTCTTCACTTTTGTCAGTCGCTGTGCCTATGCGCTACGACGGTCCCCACCAACGGATGAATTTTTAATTCAATTCACAGTAATGAATTTATTCAAAATTAATGGTATAACCTAAAGGTAAATTAGGTAAATGATAATTTTAAAGTAATTAATGTCCGTCCTCCAATATACTATATTTTATACATTTTTTTGCAGCTGGTGGTCCGTCGGCGTGGTCGTCGTGGCGTGTACGCCCAGCGGTGTACCCCCGTGTCTCTCGACGCGTACAGCTTGGACAGCGTGAGCGTGGGTCACAGGAAGGGCAACCAAAGGTTAAGGGCTAGCAAACGAAGCTATGGCAATCCTGCTTATGATGATGAGGTAAGATTTACGAGTTTTTTGTAGGTTTACGTTCTCAGAACGACTGTAATGCGATGGTCATTACAGTCACACCGTTGTGTGACTGTACTGTTGTGGACTCGACGGACTCAATCGTTATAATCTTAACAATTTTTTATATAAATATGTTTTTGATTTTTTTTAACTTCCTTACTATCAGGTAACCTCACATCCAATGCAATACCCAGCCTTAGCAAACTTTGCAATGGACATTGACTCAATAACCGCTGAGTTCTCTGAGATCCCCTCAGTGACGGTGCGACCTGATGAGGTACCACCAGGCTGTGAAGACAAGAACAGGTACTCCAATGTCCTGCCGCTACCGGAGACCAGGGTGCCTTTGAAAAGAATTGGCAATGATTCAACTTCGGAATATATTAATGCTAATTATGTTACGGTAAGCAATTAAGCATTTTTTTATATAAATGAAAAAAAATGTTTTTAAAGATTATTGTAGAGTTTTTTGATCAATGATGATCAAATGATCAATATTTTTAAATTAACTGATGATTTACAAGACAAATACATATTATAAATTAATGGTATGGAACGTTATAGTAAGAAATTATTTGTCTATACTTAGAAATAAAGGTTTTAGTCGTCGCCTGCAACTTTGTTTTTATTTTGAATAATTTATTTACTTTGTACCTCATTGATGTTATGTTTTCTCTGTAATTGATATTATATTTAATATTTTTTTTATTATTAAATTAAATACATATTTTTATTTCTAGGGTCCCGGTAATATCCGTGACTACTACATAGCGTGCCAGGCGCCGCTGTCTAACACTGTCACTGACTTCTGGAGAATGATCTGGGAGCAGAACTCACGACTGATCGTCATGCTTACTGAGTACATGGAAAATGGCATTGTAAGTTTCCCAGATTCTTGTCTTTCCCGCATGCAGATTAGGAAGAAGGCTAGTGTTAAAAGACTCCGTTATCCATTTTCCAATCAATTCTTGAGACACTGTTGCGCTTTTTCCTGTTACCATAGTAAGGAAATGAATAGAATTCGTTGTGAGAATGGAATCACAACCGTCGAGCTTACAATCGGGCGGTGTTCCCATACACCACGACGACGGCCTCTTACATTAGCATAAGACAAATTTTGACATAAGATAAGGCTTTAAAATAATTAAAAACATCAAGAAATCATTAAATATTGTTCTTAAAAAATATTACAATATTCTGTTACTGGGAATCTAAGTATTTATTTTAACACGCTCTTGTTCATAGTAATCAACTTGCAACTTTGTAACTGTACCTTCAATAAAATCTAAGAAACTGAACCCATATTAATTACGTTATCGTGAAACTTGACTGTTATACGTACGTCGTACATACCTTAGATGATGCGGTATCATCGAGCTGATCTGATGATGGACCCAGGGTAATGAAATTCAGAGAGGTTACTAGTAAAGCACTCGAATTAAGGCTCATATAATTTATAGCTCTGAGCATATTATATAGCATTTGGTATTTTTGTAGTTTTTCTTTTTCTTCTTCTTTAATTATATAATTATATTTGCTGAATGTCTAATACATAAGTTTAAAAATTAATAAACAAAATTTCTCTTACAGGAGAAATGCTACGAATATTTACCACCGTCAGAAATATCGGACAGCAAGCGGACTTTTGGAGAATTCCAAATTATATTAAAGAAACGGGAACAGAAGGACAAATATGCTGTATCCAGTGTCCAACTGATAAACCTTAACACCAGGACGTGGCGGGAGGTGACTCATATGTGGTACTTCTGGCCAGCTAAAGGAGTTCCTGACGATTATGATTCAGTCATAGACTTCTTATCAGAAATGAGGAGTTACATGAAAGTATCGCAGACTGCCAAAGAGTATGATGAAGAGGGTAAGTTTCCAGTGATTTGTTTGTTATTGACTCACTAACGTTTATTTACTTCAGTCTATAGGTACCTACATTACAAAATAAATATAATTTACTCTCTTTACTTATTTTTTTTACTAAGGCTGATAATTCGTCAGTTTTATCGGAAGTTTATATTTAAATAGAGATCAGTTTTGTGGCATTGTTGATTTTAATCTGGCATGAAAAATATATATCTTCTAGGATCTAAAGCAATTACATGCATTTCATTATAAAAGAAGAAACTTCACGTGCTACTCGATGTATGAATGAAAAAATGTTATTATTTATAATATCATGTCGTTGCACAGAGGCAAAGCGTCTGACTGTAAAGAGAGTTGTTGATTTGATTCCCACTCGATAATATTTATATTACATATTTTCAGTGCCCCGCACCCCGCTGTCTCCTAAACAAAGCGCCGTCTTGAGTACCGTCACTCAACACCTAATATCTCCAACATTTGGCGTTGCGCGGGAACAGTGTCTTACATTAGGTCCCATTTACCTACCGTGCTATGCGAGAAAAAGCATAAAGCCACTATAATAAATATAATTCCTTCAAATTATTCCAGGAGTAGAAGTAATATACCAGGACCAAAGTAGATCATCATACCACAATCTATCAAAACTGCGCAGCGACGAGAACGGATCAAGCAACGGAATGAACGTATACTCCCCCGCAAAAGCTGAGGAGATGATGAGGAAGAGCAACCCGACTAATGGCACTCTGGGCAAGATGAAAGCCGCTTCTGAAGTTGAAGGCAAGTTGAAATGACGAATATTTCTTAAATTAGCATCTAGAATTTATTGTTAATAAAATAAAATAAAAATTAAAAAACATGTTCTTGCAATATATGAATTGGTGTTCATGGTTCTCAATACCTACAAGTATTACTTAAAATATTAATTAAAATATTGAAATTTAGGTATCCGTCCATGCACAGTAGTATGTGCATCAGGAGCAGGACGGTCGGCGGCGTTAATCGCCGCGGATATATGCTCGCGAGCACTCGCCGCCGGGCGAGCGGACATACCACGTGTGGTGCGGAAACTGAGAGACCAGCGACCACACTCGTTGACCAACCGACATCATTACATATTTTTGTATAGGGTAAGTATTATTATCTATTATTTACGTGATATACATCTACCTTGCCTCTTTAAAACATGTAGCTATAATTTTTAAATCAGAGAGTTTTTTCCGTATATATTATAGACGATCTTGTATTTTCAAATTTTGCATTCTAGCCATTTTTGTACACGGTTATCGATTATCTGCGATTTTTAAAAAATATTGCAAGGTGATTTTGAGTTCAAATTTTCATGCGTGTACTTCCTGTAAATAAAGTTAGTAAATAATTAATTTTTAAAATAATATGAACATTTCTTTATATACTATTTATTTATTTACAGCTATTGAGTGAATACGGCAACAAGCTGATGGGAGGAGGAATGGATACCATTTGAAACTTCGAAGTCTGACATAAAAAATAAATAAATAGATTATAATTAATTTGTAACAATAAGGTATTATAAATATCGTATAAAATACCGTTTATACATCACAATAAGGTCTTAGTAATGTTTTATGCAAGTATCTAACTTTAGAGATGGTTGTGTTCGATCCCATACTGAGAGAAAGTTTATTTTCAAGGCAAATTGTACAGAACGAAGTAACCCATTGCTCTCTTTTTCCTTTGTTATCCTACATGATAGGGAAATATATGAAAATGAATAAAACTTACAGTTTTGAAACGTATACTGTTCGTATACAAATAATAATGACTAAAGGTTTTCACAAGTTTGATTCTCAGGAACATTGAATAAAAAAAATATTTACATAGCTAAGCTAACTTATACCCTAAGTTAAGACGCTAATTATCGTAGTTGTTGTGGTTTTATAGAGAAAGCACTGACGGTCGACATAATCAATTTTATCAATTTTAAAGATGTAGAGACGTAGTATACTACTCTAATATAAACTGAAGATTTTTTGTCCAAATCCAAAAGGTAAAGGAAGGATCTTATCTGTAATGACTATTGAAAATTTTTCATTGAAAATACCACTTGGCACATACGGTAGTCGTTTAATAACATATTTTTTAGATGTATATATTTTTTATAATTTTATTGTTATTTTAAAATATATTTTTTATTATTTCGGTTCCTATACTGTTAAAGAATAGTACGAGTTCAGCCTTAATTGGAATATACCAAAGTATACATTAGATCTCTACTTTTTGGTAGCTCAAAAATAAATACTTTAGAACGTAAGACATTCTTTTGGTAGCTAATAGTTATTAAAAAACATATTATTTCGTATTATGAACATAATTCTATGATTAATATTAACACAATTTGTGATATGTTTGTTATCTTCTATTTATTCTTGTAACAAAAAGATTTTTAAGATAAAAACAAGTTTTTTATCATTTGACATTTGTCTATGAATGATAAGTTGTTTCGCCTATTATATTATAATAATTTTATATTATTTACTTTTAGATATTGTTATAATAGCCTTTGTAATACTTAGAATAGTTTAAACTACTTAGTTAAATAACGTAATAATAATGTAAATAAGCCTCGACCAACACCTTAAGAGGCTATCGCTTAGCTGTTGGATCAAGAACCGGATACAGAAGGCAGTGTTACTTGAGACGGCGCGTATTGTGCGGAGGTTCCTCTCTCTGGAGCCCTAGCCACCGATGGCTTGGACCCTTGTCCCGCCCTCGGAAGAGTGGTTTTTTATATTTTTAAATGTATCTTTTTTATAATAATTTATATTTAAAAATGTAAAATTGATTCGCTTATTTAATAAAAGTATATTCTAATGTATATAATAAGATTTGAAGAACAATTTAGGTTATCAACTAGAACGCTAGTCTTTAACACATTGCAATACCAAAAAACTCAATTTTCAAATGTTACCTTAGCTTTGAAACGCAGTGTTATATTAAATGCATAATGTAGTATTTATCGAGGTCTGCTGTGATTTCTAATGTCTTCAGCTAAATAATATAAATTGCTAAGTTCATTTTGATATAAATAAACAACTTAATAACATGATAGTAAAATAAAGCAATTTTTGACAGTGTATTTTTATAATGTAAATTACGTATACAGATAATAAAATTCCCGCCATTTCTTTTACTTTGTAAATTCTAGGTTATCAGTTTGTTAGCAATTTGTATTATTTAGCTGTGGATATGTAATTTGAATATTTTTTAACTTTAGATTAATTTTATCGCTCTGTGTTGTACATTTTTATAACTTATTGATTAATTAAAAAATATTTTGGAAACTTCATCAATTTTATAAATGTTTGTGTTATACAAATACATATTAAATATTTTGCATTTTAATCAAAATTTGCTCATAATCAAATGAAAGATAATTAATTTCTGCACAATTTTGAGGTAAAATGAATTTAATTATTATAGATATCCACCTATCTTTTCCTTAAATAGTAAACTAATAAAAATGTACAACACAAAGTGTCACAATACTCTTTAGATTCGATGTGTGCTTTTTAATCACTTGTTATTTTCCACGTTAGTTTGTAAAAATATTTAATTTTACGTTGTATACTTTGAAATATTTTAGATATATGTAATATATTTTGAGAAATTTAATTGTTTATCGTAGCTTATAATCGTTGCCTCCTATATCAACAGCATATAACTATAGTTTTTGCAAGGAATTGCATACAATGAAGGTAGATCACAGATGTTGACATCAATTTAAATGACGTAATAGTATTCCTTACTATAATTGTGACGTTATAAATTCTAAAAACCAATTTTCTAGGAGAAAGACTAGGCTCACACAGTTGTCTTTGCTTCGAAATATAAAAGTAGGTTTTAACTATAGATATATATATATATATATATATAGAGGTTTACAATTCGGCAACACTTCACATGCTAATATAATTGATGTAAATAATAAGATTATTCTTATATTATTTTTGTTGTTATAATTACTTTTTTTATATTGTTTACCAAAAAATATTATTGTAGCGACGATTTGTGCTCTATGAATAGTTGTAGGAAGACTCATAATAAAGTTTTGATTAAAAAATATTTTCTTTTATTTATACTGTGTGTGTGTAGAATAAAATTTGAATTAAAATATTTTTTTTTCTTTTTATTGCAAAATTAATTTTATACATTTTTTAAATAGATCGAGAGTCAAAGACCGCGTAATCACGAGCCTTTAAAGATTTTATTTAAACTAGGGTCGCAAGTCCCAGATATTTCTCCAAGCTTCTGTCTTTTAAAACCCGTATTGTAAAACTATCAATATTGAAATTCTAAGACATTTCATCATATAATATAATGTATTAGCTAATAACATATTTTTATGCTACAATTTATAAGTAATGTATAAGGATTTTAGCCATCGCTGCCACGAGGACTGTTCAGTAACGATTCTTCTATAATAGAAGACTCTGATGAATCTCTATCTTCTTCATTAATTTCTTCCACTATTAGTTCTTCCTCATCACTAATTACAACATCTTGTTGTTTATCCGATTGTTCTTTTTGCTTATTATCGTGAATTACATCCATTTTAGAACTGCTACCTGAACTTTCTTGAAGTTTTGCATCAATGTGTAATGAAAATTTTACTCCTGGGATGATATCTTGTATAATTTTAGTAGTCATATCTAGAATAGAATTAAAGTTTAAAGTCGTATACTACAGCACCTGACTATAAACGCGATGGTTGTCAGTGCAATTTCCACTCAGAGGAAAAATTATTTTCATTTGCTTGTGGTAATTGGCTTCACCACTCTTACGAGATGCTTTGAATTTTACTCTGCCTGGGGAAAGCTAAAAATATAAATAAAAAAACAACACGGTCGTTCTCCTCTGGTATATAATAACATTCAAAGAAAACCATGGGTTACTTTAAAAAAACAAATTAAATGTTGAATCCCTTCGCTTACTCTTCGTGTAATCCAAGGAACCACATTCTTCCGATATTTTAGATAGCGCCGCGGGTTCTACCAAATGTTGGCTTGCCTGCGAACATGCATAAGATCCTGCCAATGATATTGAAGAAACTGTCGTTAGATCTGAAAAAGTAATTACACCTGGAAATTAATTTACAGATTAACACTATGTCATAAGTAGCAGACAGACACTAAGACACTCCGCTGCGAACTTACCGCTGAATTTTTTTTTTTTATGGAAAAGGGACAAGGCAAAACGAAGCGTTCGGGTCACCTGGTGATCACCGCCGCCCACGACCCCGTGCAGCACCAGAGGAGCTGCAGGGGCGTTGCCGGCCTTTGAGGTGGAGATAGACGCGCTTCTTGAAGGTACCCATATCGTACCGACCTGGAAACACTGCCGCGGGTAGGCCATTCCACAGTTCGGTGGCGCGTGGAAGGAAATTTCTAGGAAAGGAGGAGGCATTGCATGTAGATTGGTCGACACCAGAGCGTAGAAATGAAAATATGAAATATTTCATTTCTTTCAATGAGTCGCTTATTACAGTTACACACTTGTGCTCCTAGGCCACTGGTCATCCCGCCATTCAATATGCAGAGCCTCCAGAATTCGACGGAAAATGAGGAACGGAGTGTCTTAACACTAGATTTCCTTTATCTATTCTGCTGTGTGCGAAATACAGGGTGTAACGATAAAATAGACTAAAAGTTTTTTTACTTACTTTGCCTCGTCGGAGAAGTGATGTTGCCTATAATCTGTAATGTATGTGCTTAAATAAGCAAAAATAAGATTAAACTATACAGTGGAAGATGTAGACGTTTACGTCGTTTTAACAAAAAAATATACATTATGCAAAAGAAAGAAAATAAAATAGATAAAAAAAACAACTCATTTTTGTCAACGTTTAATATAGGCAAAAAACACATCGTTCCCTACTTCCCACCAAATTTTCGAGATATTGCACACCGCCATTGCCAGAGGGAGGAAAAGAAAATAATTTCTCATCTTTATTTACATTCAAACACTGTCCCACTTCGGTACGGTCTCGATTATTTAATACCTTGTTTTCATTGTATAAGCCGAGTGTGTGTTGCGCTGCAATACTTTCTTTACTTTCTTCATTGGTTTTCTGTAAGATAAAATTCTCATTGGAACATCAACGCAGCGAGTCAGTTTCGTAGGTTAGTTTTTATACTAAATAGCAAATTAATATTTCAGAAAGCTTTAGAGATATTTCAACGCCGGACTTGGTGCCAGACCAAAGAAATGAAAATATTAATAAGTAATAATTCAGATATATACTCGTATAGAAAATTAAATAAGAGAATTTAAAAAACTCACTTCAATATTAGCACCCTGGTATCGGTGGTAAGCTCTCTGTACTATGTTTTTCAAGGCGCAGGTTTGATTCTCCTCAATATTAACTTTCCTTATTAATTTTAAAAATAAACTTTGCTCTTTAACTAAAATATAATTAAAGTTAGTTACAATAGACCAGAGGTTATGCGCAAGTACTTTATTCTTTATTTCTAGTGTCTGGTGGTGTTACGGTATTGATATCTACCATATAATAATAATAATTTAATATTATTGCAAGTTTTTAGCGAGTTGCTTGCATTTAAAACATGGTAACCTCGTCGCCGACGTATAAATATTTATTTCAGGCAATACATTTTTTTCATACAATATAATTTGAAATCAATTCGTAACTATATAAAAGAAAGGTAATTATAGAAATTATTATATCACTTGTTTGGTAAAAAATTGACGAACTTGCATTTTTTTTTTTAAATGAAGCAGACTTAAAGTAATTAAATAGTCTCTCCACATATAATGACAAATATTTCATTTATAAAAAAAATGGAATTACGTCATTGTTGCACCAAATGATCGACATAGAAATTGATAATACTATAAATAACCTGTATCTTTTTTTAAATGTTTCTCTATAATATCGACAGCTTTCTCCACATCATCATCATTTAAACCTATAATTCTTAATTCTTCATATATGGGTCATAATCAGAAAAGTGGACATTTTCGAATTCGTAACGTAACTGATAAGTAACAACACTGATAAAGTTTGTTACGAAACTGATGACATAAGGCATTATACACAACAAAATAACGATATTATATGAATAAAACTATTGTTTTTTTATTTAATGAGACACAGATCAAAATTTTAAAGGTTCAATCGTTGAATTAACAGATTATAAATGTAAGAAGAAAACATAACAAAGTGAGAATATTAACAATATAATAATGCTAGTTCGTAACGTAATAAACTTATATTTCTAGTTAGAGATCACAAAGTTAATGATAAAATTAAATTCACTTTAAAATATATCAAAATTTGAGTCGTTATCACGGGAATTAAGTTCAATTCTTTGTAAGTGTTTATTCCGCATATCTTCATATTTAATAGGATTGGTCTTTTTAAGACGTTCTCTATATCTAAAAAAAAAAAGCATTTGTTTCAGCATTTGACATAGGAGCTTACGCTTACTGAAAATACAAAAATATATATCAAAATAATAATACAAAATCACAACTAATTTCAGAAAGAATAAAAATAAATTTTAACTAAATCGGTTCAGCTGTTTCTGAGATTAGTGCACAAACACATAGACAAACAAGCAAACAAGCAAAAAAACTTAAAAATCATTATTTTTGGTTACTTTACGTTATGAAAAGTCACTAATAGTTTTTTTCATATGCCAGCAATTTTTTTTCTTATATACATATCTTCCATATACAAGCACCGGTTCGATAAAATTTTATTATAAACATATATAAGAAAACATTGGTACCGTAATTGTGAACTAGGCTTCATATTTTCTCAGTTTCGTTACGTAACGAAATATAACGAAATTGAGAATGAAGTCTGAGAAATTCTAACCTTTTTAAATATTTGCTCATAAGCCACGTGTTGCATGTACAAGCACTGACGTTCTTTTTTGAGATTTTGTAAAAAGAAGCAAATAACATAAACAAGAAAACGAAATTATAGAATACTTACCAAAATAAAAGCCGTTTATAACCCTGAGATGTAATTTTACGCATTCCCTTTAAAACATTTGAACCCCTCAACTGCAGCGAGAACACTACTGGTTGTAGCTACGACAGCATTGACTTTTAGAAGTATGGTGCCACAATAAAAACTAATATTAAATACCATCCAAAATAATTGCGTTCATATTTTAATTGTACGTTACTAGCCCTGAGTAACAAAAAGACAATATTTTGGGACAAATTTAGTTAATTAATATATATTATTTATTAAATAATGTATCAATAAAAGTAGTTCTATTTAATATTATGCATAAAGTAAAGTAATATAAACATACCTGAAATCAAATAAAACCATAAATATTCGTAACAAATCAATTTTTAAAAAGTAAAGTGGTGAATGGGACACGAAAAATTGTATGGAAGCATTTTGAAAGGTTTTTTGCAACTAACAAAAAATACTATTAAAAGCCTTAATACATTTAAAATATTACAAAAATATTTAAGTTAATAAGTAAATTTATCTTAAATGGCAAAATATTTAAATTATCTTTAAAATTGTATTTTTAAAACGCATTCAAAGTAGCGGGACAAGAAAAGACACAAAATGTGCACTTTTTCTGATTATGACCCATATATCAAATTCACATGCACACTCGCAGATCTCCTTGCATATGCGACAAGCTACAGCGAGTGTTTCTCGTACTTCTAACAACGATTGTAGGTAGTTTGCTATAAACTTGTATATATCACGTGGCTGTGCTCGTAGTACCTATAAATGTTATTTTAGCTTCCACTGTGGAGGTGTGTTGGGAACGAAGTCTTAACACTAGGGTAAGGTATAAATTATTTGAAGAATACTTGTCTATTACATGGAGCAGTTTTTAAATTGAATTTCACGTTAACGGCGTAAAACTAGGTTCCCAGGTTCCTTTAGCGGGGTAGTCACTACATGCGGGATATATCTCGCATGTAGCAATAGCGTAATGCTATTTATTATTATTTTCTCAAGCCAAGACAAAGCTCAGGGTTGATATCCGCGCAATGTGTTGATTTCAGACAGAAAGTGAGAAAAAGCGGGCGGAAAGTGGAACTTAAAAGCAACTAACGTACTTCTCTTGAGATATCACTCATGAGGTCTTTCAGACCTTCTGGCAACGCCAACTTGCAACTTTCTAATATTTGTTTTTGTAATAAATCGGCCATATTTGAGTAATATTTGTGTACAATTGAATTGTAAATATCAATATGGCCATGCTTTGGAAAGTAAGAATATATATATTTTTTAATAAACTTTTCAAAAAATAAACTTTTTTTTTATTTATAATGTTTCAAAAAATCAGAAAAAATATATGATATTATAAATATAGCCTTGCTTCATGCTTTAAGCATATAGATAGCCATGTTTAGATAAAAATCAATATAAGCATATGAAAAATAATTCATTAGAAGTTAGTGCAGCTTATGGAGGTTAGACTCAATGAGGGTTAATAAGCAATTTATCGATATAAAACCATTTTTATGAAATATTTTATTACATTTTTATTTATTAGCAAAAGACTTCTACTAAAATTTATCACGTACTTAATTCTATTCAATTTCCCGCTCGGGTAGGGCGCGGCGTTGAGTCCCGCCACTCAACATCTCGAAAACTGGCTGTTTGGCCTTGTTGGAAAAGTCTCAACAGTCTACTCTCTGTCTACAATGCTACACCGGGAAAAGCGTTTTTTTTTGTTATTTACGAGTATTTATGTATTTTTTTTTTATTTAAAAGTTATTAATTTGTGACGTCTTCCATCTCTCCTTCATCTTCCACATCTGTTGTATTCGCAGTTAGCGGAGCCGACGATGGTAGCGAAGCTGGGATACTCTCTTCATATTCACTGTGATCTGTAATATATAATATTAGTAATTTTAATTTTGTTTTCGACGTTTTAAATAATCCAAAATATACTATAAAGTGATATTAGAGGCCTTCCTGGTGCAATGGTTGAGTGTCTGACTTTAAACTCGACTGTTATGGGTTCGATTCTCGATTTCCCCCGGAATGAATTACATTTATCGCTAGAACTAGAAACCTTTAGGACTTAGGTATACTACCTTAAAAGTTAACCAATCCTAATACAGCTTATATTTTGGTATTTTGGCATTTATGAAAGTAATTGTGTGTCGACATCTAGATTCTACATCTAATGAAACAACTGATGGACAAATCAATTTCCATAATGCCAGGTTCCCACGTTCGCTTTCAGAAATAATGTCAAATGATATAGATTGAAGTAACTGATAAAGAATTAATTGAAATTCTCGAAGACGATAAGTATTTATGATTCGGGTTTACGAGTTCATTCTTTTTATTAAATTCACGCTGTATCCCGAACCCAGCAGAGTGGGCAGAGAGAACCTGGTGTTAAGGACACTTCGTGTCTCATACTCCGGCGAATTCTGTTGAATGGCGGAACATAACTCGACTCGAAGAAATGAAAATATTAAATATTTATTTCCTCTATTGGGCATCGAACCTACAATCAAATCGTTTACAGTCACATGCTTATGCCCTTCGCCACGACGACGCGATGGGCCTTCGTCAATCCTTGTATAATTACAAATTTACAAATAATAATTATTTATCTCCATATATAATTATAACGTACATATGTATATATAATTTTAATTTATCTATTTTCACCTGTAATATCCTCTGGTACATCTTCCATATCTTCCTGCACACCTTCAAAGTCTTCCCCATATTCAGTTCCTTCACTTACTTCAGTTGTCTCTGGTGCCATCACTTCTCCGACTTCTTCTTCGTAAGCCTCTGTATCAGATACTACGTCTGGAGGTACCTAAGACAATTATATATAGGCACGTTTTGGTTAGTGGTCAGAGAGTGATCAGATGGTATCCAACAGGCGGGGGCTCATATCTTGCGTTTTCAAAAAAAAAGATTGTATAGCTCGATAAAAACGTATGGCTTAATTGACGATGCGACGTGCGCTTGGACGGTTTCCAAGAGGCGTGGGTTCAAATACCGCGTATTTTTTTTAATGAAATTGAAATATGGTCGTTTCCGTGTATTAATAAAGAATTAAAATTTTAAATACCAAGGTAACTAATAGTAAGATTCGTATATAATGTTCTAAGCGAACTGTAAACAGCAACAACTAAGCGGAAAAATAAAACACTTCGTTCTTTCTCTTATTTTATGATTGTATGGATGAATTCTCACATATTTATATATATGTACTTTATGGACTCGGAACCAAACCAAGTCAGACCTTCGTTATTATATAAAGCCTGAAAGTTTCTGTGCGTTGGGTGTATGCACCCAACACCGGTAAGCACTATTAGGGAATATGGATCTTGGGTGATCGTCACTCTGAGTTATTAGGTAAGTAAGATACAAATATAGTACCTAACTTTCGTTAAATTATAAAGCGCAATTATTCAATATTTTCTTGGGAATAATATTATTAATTTATTATTACGAACTTTAACGAACACTAGGTTCCCAAAGTATGGCGGAAAATGGGGAACGGACTTTCTTAACATTAGGTTCCTTCTGCCTACCCTGCGATGTACGTGATTCAGCGTGAACTAAAAAAAAGTATTTACATACTTCCGCGAAAGATATCTTTTGTCCGGTGGATGAAGGCGCAATTTGACTATCGATGCGGCTTTTACGTGGTTCTGTTTTACTCGGCTCGATAAGCTGAGATTGGGGCATCCCTGTAGAAAAATAGTAATATACTAAGATATTTGCAATCGTGTAGTGTAGTATCTGATTGAAAAGCAATGGTAACGGGTTCGATTCCGACTCGATCGAATAATTATATTTAAGTTGATTTTATTCTCCCGATTTGCTAAGACAAAATGTGATATTGAGTTCCGCAACATGCAATACCTCAAAGTTAGGCAGAAATAAGAGAAATAAATATTTTAATACGAAGACATCTCTACGTGAGTAAAGTTAAAAAAGTACCTCGAGAAATTTGACTAGACTCAAAGCTAGGAAGTCTGCTCTGCCTAGATTCAATTCTAGACGCCTGCTCCTGGACGGAAGGCAGCTCTTGCAGGTGGTCTTCCTCTGGGACGTGGGTGATGGCCGTCATGGGCTCGTACGAAATGCTGAGAGTATCAGGTGGAGCTTCCTCGAACATTGCATGTACGTCCTCTTTAGGTACTTCGATACTCTGTCATATGAAATATATAAATATTTTACGGTAATAATTTTTTGGTGTGGCCGTCGTGTTGCAGTGTGATAGCATCTATACTGTAAATACGATGGGTTGTGGGTTCGATCCGTGGTTTGATTATAACTATTTTCATTTGTTCGGTCTGATAGGTTAAAAGGAGACACTGAGTTCATCTGTCTGGAAAATTGGTGTTCGAACGTAGAAAACGGAGGATTTAACATTAGGCACCTTCTGCCTAGCCTGCTATATAAGAGAAAAAGCGAGAAGCTAAAAAATGCCATATAACTGTAATAAAACTTAATGTAAAAATTACATACTATCAGTGGTCCCAAATCAATTTCTCTCGAAGCGGCAATATCTATAGGCGGACCTGGTAAATCCAATTTTGGACCTCTCTTCTTTTTCTTCTTAAGATGTTGGAGGAGATTTCTACGTACGTAATAGCCTTTGTAGGCTGCCTGGAAATAAATATTATAACATAAAAATAAAGTTAAATATTAATTATAACATTTTTAAATGAAAAGAGATAGATAGAGCACGTTGAAACAAAACCCTAAAACATACGCATATCACCATAAACGCATGTACACGAAAATCCTTTCTCCTCCCTCCTTCCTCCATAAGGCATCCCTCAGTTGATCTTTATTCTCTCTAGTATAAGGTAATGCAGAAAGAGAAAAAGGGGGAGTCGCTTTGATGAGATAAAAACAAATAACAATATGAAATTAGTCGATGAGTAGTAATTAGTCAAATAATTAGAAAATTGCAATCAATTATGAAAACTTCAATAATTCTAAAATATATTTAAAAAATACCTGAATTTTTTGTGTAGCTCGATCTAATTCACTCAAAGACGGTTTAGTTTTCTTATACAGCTCTAAGGTCCTTCTTGCTGCTATTTCCCACGGCTCCTCTGGTTTCATTTTCAAAGACTGTATGCATTAAATATATGATTTAAAATTTTATTTGTGTGTTGATGACTCGTGGCCGCTCTGAAGGTAGCTGTAGAAGACGGCTGTGCAGATTTGATTTTTGTATTTTTCTCATTTAATTAACAATTATTTTCTTGACGAGGGAACAATGCGCAAAAGTTCAGAACCTAACTTCTGAGCGTCCGCGAGCCACTCCTTGACCGTACTTTACAGAATACAGTGAACTAATAAGTATTTTTTTAACATGTTATGCAATTTTAAGTTTTCGATAAATATTTATTTTAATATATTATTTAAAAAGTAGATCCTCGCGATCGTAGTTATTGCTATGGTTGTGGATTCAATCCACACTGAGGGAACAAAATATTAACAGAAAAAAATACAGTAAAGAGACAAGTACATGGAACAGATTCAGTAAAGATATTATAACTGTTTAATAATCGAATTTAGATACTGGAAAAGACCCAGATCAAGAATAGAGAATCACACAGTAAGACAAAGCGCGGCGCTGAGTTCTGCCATTCAATGTCTCAAATTTAGACAGAAAATGACACGATAGTAAGTAAATACCTTTTCTAGAGTGGTTTTCTTGTACCAATAGTCGCGGTAGGCATTCCTCACAACTTGACACACTTTAGCCGCCATCACCTCGTCCAGTGGAGTTCGACTCAGAATCTTCTTCATTATTTGTTGTTCTTTTATCGGTTCTATTTAGGAAATATTTTTTTTAGCTTCGCGCTGTATAGCGCACATAGCACGGTAGGCAGAGGGAACGTGGGAACCTAGTATTAAGACACTTTGTTCCCATTAAGACACATCCGGTTACCATTTTCTGAAGGTATTGTGTGTTGAGTGGCGGAATTCAACGCCGCACTTTGCCTTGTTATCAGAAAATTTAATATTGCATTTTTAGAGCAACAAGTTTACTTACAGTAGCACACCTGTGCCCCTGTGCCCCTGTGCCATGACTGGCCTCGATAATGGAACTTCTATTCAATTAAGTTATTATGTGAACTACCTACATAATATGTACATATTTTCGGTGTTACCAAGTTATGCCCACACACACAAGTGATATGCATGCTTAATACAAATATAAACACGTTATTATTGAGCATCGAACTCACGACCCAAGGGATAGATTAGAAAAGGCGTTAACGACTATTTGTATGTTATTTACAAAGAAAAAATGAGTGGCCTCTTCGGTTCGATTCACAGTCAAGGAAGCGAATTATTATTTATTAATACATTTATTTGTTCGCTCTGGCAAGATAAAATCCCGCCGTTGAGGTCCGCCAGTCAACACAAAATGTATCGAAAAATTCGGCGGAAAGTAGGAAAAGGAGTGTCTTAACACTATGTTCCCTCTGCGTACCCTTCTGTGTGCGGGTTACAGGATGTAGCTGATTAGATTTTTTTTGAAGCGCTTTTGAAGCTGCAAAATTTATGTATGTGGAGACAGGGGGTGAACGAGGAATGTGGGAAACAGGAATGCTGAGACCGTAGCGTTTTTCGTTCCGTTCTCTCTGGCTACGACGCGAGGGGTACGGCTAAGTAAGTAAGTTAAGGACTAAACCCATGATGATGTTTTTACAGAATATTTCCACTACCTGTAACATTTTCCGGTTGCTTTTCTATTTCCTCTTTAATAATTTCCGTTGCGATCGCAGCTTGTCCACGTTGAAGACCCAGCTGCATCAGATGCTCGGACACTGAAGGTCTGCAGTCGCAGAGGTCATCTAATATCTTTGTTGCCATTATACCATGTTCCCTTGTAAGAAGGAGCGCAGAGAGGTAGCTGGCTATGAATTTGTAGATATTTTGTGGCTGGTCCCGCAATACCTGGTATATTACTCGTATATTTATTATTAAAGGTATTTCATTGTTATTTGTATGGAGAATTTAATAAGAAAAATCTGTACATCAAGTTATTTCGGTTATAAATAAAGTATGAACAATATATTTGATCTACCCAAAATATTTTAAAGATTTTTATTTCTTTTTGCCAAAGGATTTTGACAAAAGTATTAATTTTATAACAAAGCAATGCTCGCTGCATTGTTTTTATAGTTATTCTTATCTCGCACAAAGCAGGTTAGGCAGATGGATCCTGGGAACCTAATGTTAAGAAGAGTCCGTGCTCATTCTTAATGAGCACGGAGTGTCTTAACTTCCTCTTCCTCACTTAGGGTGACTATAGCATTACTCTCATTGGCTAACTTGGGTAGAAATTGGAGAACAGTGTGTGTGTGTGTTCTCTCCAACTGTTCCCCTATTATACGCGGGATCCAACGTGAAAAAAATACAACGAATACTTACTTCCCGTGATATATCAGACATAAGTTCTTTCAATCCTTCCGGTATAGTAAACACATTTGAACAGCCGTGTTTTTGTAACAGCTCGTTCATTTTTCTAATATTACCTAATACTTTAAAAACTCAAAACATATAAATAAAATGCGCGTAACAATTTATTACATAAATATGACATTATTTTTTTTTATAATTAGATTTTCTTGTTATAATTGTAGAAAATAGTTTTTATAGTCATATCAAATTCAATTATTATTTAACAAGCATCTATGTTTGCTATGTATTGAAGTAAATATTTATTAATCTTTTTTTTTTTTAACCTGAACCTTTGGAATTTGAGTGTTGAGAATTTGAGAAACTTCGAGTCCCACCTACTTTAAGTGTACTTTTATATCGTACTTTCTTATTTAATTATACCTACATGTAAAGAGGTCGTCATGGCGCAGCGGCACAAGGGTGTGATTGTAACGCGATGGTTGTGGCTTCAATCCTCACTCGAGGAAATCAAATATTTAATGCTTTTCCGTGGTTCCTTCCGTGGTTCCTTCCGCACATCCTGCTACATGCGTGATACACCGCGAAGCTATTAAAAAAGTATTTTTAAACGAATATGTATACATGTTCTTAAAAATAAATAATTAATTAGCAATATGAACAATAAAACTATTGTATAAAACAACATAATTACCTCCTGAACTATGACTAAAGAAAATCTCAATATTAAAATAGCGCTAATTAAACAATTTGAAACGTAAAGTCTTCGAAATAAGGTTTAAAGTACCTCAAAACAAGACAGTCACTCATAATACTACCGTAGGGTAAGAACCATTAAGAATCTGTCCACAAAATGCACCGGACGTGCGCTAACTAAACCGCGGCTTATAATATTTAATTTGAATAGGAAATAAATGATAAGACGTGTGTGATAACAGTGTGTCAATAGAAGATAAGCTGGATGTGACAAATGCTGGCTAATATCGTTATTACGCAGCCGCGACTGTTTATTTTGATTCTATAGTCTGTGTAGTTCCTTATCTACGAGGTGCACGTTTTCTTTGAATTTTACTGCATTTAATATACTGATTTTCGCGTTTAAGTTACTTATAGTATTTAAATTTTGGATTTTTTAAAAATGGATGTGACAACAGCTAAGGCGGTGGCCATGCTGGCTCTAGGATTGGGGAGCTTCGTGATAGGTATGGCACCTGTATGTATATCGCAAAGTGCAAGGCAACGGCATCCTTTGCTTCTTTCATGTTTACTCTGTTTCGGTGGAGGAGTTCTGTTAGCCACTTCTTTAATTCACATGCTGCCAGAAGCTAGAGAGAAGTTGCCAGCGTATTCAGAACTTATGCTGTGCCTTGGTTTCTTCTTAGTTTACATGGTTGATGAGATTGTTCACGTTTTCAACGGAACTGAAGAAAGAGTGAGTCGTGGAAGATACGGGAGTGGAGAGAGAACAGCTTTGTTGGGAGGAACTGATGGGGAATTGGGTAGATGTCATGGAGATCTGCAAAATCCTATGATGTGTCATGTCAGTCATTCGGAACCATGTAGTAGAAGTTCGTCGGGTATAGTTGGGTTGCTGTGTGCGTTGGTTGTACACAGCCTGTTGGAAGGACTGGCTATAGGGCTGCAAGAATCATCTTCTCAGGTATTATTTTTTGTATTTACTTTGATTTTTTAAGTATAATTATAATGTAATAAGTCTTTTTTTTGAAAAAAAAAAGACTATCAGATCAGATATTTTCGGGTATGCGGTATCTAATGCATTTTTAGGTGCAATATCATTTATCTGATAACGATTTGAAGGATGATCGTGACTCCTAATTGATATTCATGTAATAAATTGATAAAATATGTTTTTTTTTTTAAGGAAAATAATATTTGTTACTGCGGCATGGATAAAAATTTTTCCTCTTCCCCTTTTTACAGTAGTCGGTAAAAAAATATAAGTAATGGCTTATAATATTTTGATATTTTCCTCGGTTCCATAATTTAGTCGTTTGTTTACCGCTAACATCGTGTCCTTCATATAGCAGAGTAGGTAGAAGGAATCTAATATTGACACACTCCGTTAACTTTCTTGCACCTCCCAATAATAAAGTGAAATGTAGTTTAACAACAAGGGGGAGCGGGGCGTCTCAACACTAGGTTCCTTCTGCCTGCCTCTCTGTGTGCAGACGAACAGAAGATACTACAAACATTTTTGGGTCCCATAAAATTAGTTATGTAATTTAATTTAATTGATCTGGATATAGAATGCTTACATTGCCTATTCCTATTAATCAATCATTTTCAATATAAAGAATATGTATCACGGGGGATGTCCACCAGCGGTACAGAACTGCTAAAATAATGTGAATTTGTGATAGTGAACTATATATCATAAAAATATAATTAAATAGGCGACGTGCCGCAGCGGCGTTGAGTTTCGCCATTCAATACGCAATGTCTCCAAATTTTGGCCAAAAAATGGGGTACAGACTGTCTTAAATTTGTTTTTGCCTACCCTGCCGTCTGGGGGAAATAGCGTGAAGAAGAACATCACTAATTGATTACTATGATATTGATTATAAATAACTTTCTAGTATGAAATTAAATCTTTCACCGCAACCCACAATATATTTCTACCTATTAACAATAACGGAAGTGTATTATAAACCTTATACGTTTACTTTTTCTTTATTATTGCTTTAAGAACTATATTTTTAAAGAGGTGATCGTGGCACAGGTGCACAAACGTACGCAGTAACGAGACAGATTGTGGGTTCGATACCCGTTCTTCGCTGATATCGAGGTAAAGCGCGGCGTTTAGTTCCGCCACTCAACACGCAATGCCTCCAGAATGATAAAACAGTATAAATTATCAAGTATAAGGTGTTTGTGCAATGCAATGCAATGTGACCTAGTTATGCGTAAGATAATTAACGTCGTTGAAGGACTTATATGATTAGGAAAATATTTTTATTGTGTATATTACGTATTATTTTAACAATTTTTTATTTCCACATTATAGTTTTTAGTTATCTCTTTAGTGCCTTTCGTAAACTGACGGGTAAAATGCTATACTATAGATGAAATATACTATTGGCCGCCCGCAACTTTGTTTGTAGACTTTGAGACGTAAAATGGTAAATCCTTTTTTCCCTTCCCGCAGGAATTTAGAGAAATCTTATTCTGTATTAATCCTATTACAGAATTCTCCTTCATTTCTCCAAGGATCAAACAAGGATGTTAAATTTCAACATTTTAGTCCAGTAGTTTCGTCTGTCAATCACTCAGTAAAGAACCTTCATTTTAGGGTGCCGTACTACAAATATACAATTTTGAAATAGGTACCCGAATATTTAAATATAGAATGGATCTCGTTGTTATCCCATGCTAGTATATTTTTGTGCTTACAAGCGTACTTACACTTTGTGAGGATTGCACATTTAGCAGGTTTAATAGCAAGAATTGCGATAAGAGAGAATGAACAGAACTTCTAAGAATTGTAAAGATATTTAGTTACCATATAAATATTTTACGGGAACTTACTCTCGCTTAATTTCCCACTTTCGAGCCAAATTTCAAGACATCGCGTGTTGGGAGGCGGATCTCAACAATGGACTTCGTCTTGGTACTAGAGCCAGAAAATAATAACAACTCTTTGAGGGAATCGTACCAACAAATCGTATCGTTTTTAGTCAGACGCTGACATGACAGCCTTAATTGAATATGTTACATTAGAGGTTTTTATCAGTCTAAAAACCTAAAACTTTTAGGTTCTTCTCCTGCTTGCTGCAGTGGCCAGTCACAAGTACGTCGTCGGCTTCTGCCTCGGTGCTGAGCTCTGCGAGAGTACATCCGGTCGCATTTGTATGCACATCGTCAGCGTGGCGCTGTTCAGTGGAGGCTCTGTGGCTGGGATAGCGGTGGGTGGGGCGTTAAACACCGCGGCCTTGAAGGACTCTGTCGCTATACCTGTTATGCAGGTGAGTACAGTACGGATGACAAGCAGTGGCCGCCTGACGTTGGCTGTAGATGGTCGCGTATTATTTTTTACCATTTTTGCTTAGTTATATTATATTTATTTGCTTGGCGCTTTTCAAATATTTTTATACATTATAGGCACTAGCGGCTGGTACTCTTCTATATGTGACAGTGAGCGAGGTTCTACCCCGCGAGAGGGCGCGTTGGCATGAACGCAAACGCGCCGCAGGTTTTGTGCAGTTCTTGTCTGTAGGGGTTGGATTCGCTATTATGTATCTATCTACGATATATTTGGGTGAGTTATGAAATCTATACTTGCATTACCATCAGCTTCACGCTGTATCCCGCACACTGCAGGGTAGACACAGGGAACTTCGTGTTAAAAAAATCCACTCCCCCACTTTCTGCGGAATTCGGGAGGCATTGCGTGTTGAGTGGCGGACCTTAAGTCGCGCTTTGCCTCGATACCAGAGTGAAGAAATGGAAATATAAATTTAAATAAACATTTCATTTCCTTGAGTGGGGGAACCCCCAACCAGTCACGTATAAGTCGCACTTTGTGCACCTGCGCCATGACTAGCCTCTCAATCTATATTTCTAAATTAATATTATAGAGTTAAAAATTTAAATTGGTTAAACTCGCTAATCTCTACAACTACAGTTATATGGTTCTTATATAATTTGGATTAGATTGGAATCTTTTTAAGCTATCGGAGATTTGCAAGTTTACTTCATGGTAATATCATTTAATTTTTAAAATTCTCAATCAGACGATAAATCATAGATTTTAAATAATTCTTTTGTCAAAAAAAAATATTTACAAATATAACTAAATAAAAATGAACGCTATGTACAAAAAGCAGGTCGTGTGTATATTAAAAAAATATATATTTATTTTTTCAGATCACGACGTTTAGAAACAACCTATATTGTTAAGAGAATTAAAGAGTAGGTCAGGTCAGTGGATTCAGTAAAGTACATTATAGTAGGAAGTATTATTTTTATAGTTTTGTAGGTCAGTTAACAGCCTTTTTTTATAAAAGAACCTATTTCTGCCTTTATAAATATAGATATTATCGTTTATTTAAATTTTGGCATACTACTTATAAATGAAATGATATTTAAACATTAAAGAATTTATGTCTTTTTGTAACGGACATTAATCTTATGAAGGCAATTTTATATTTAATAGTAAATATGTTTGCCTTCTTGGAAACATCTTCATAGTAGGTAGTGTAAGAAAATGTAAAAGATGTTAGAATTGTTAATAATTGATAAATGTTATCTTATGCTCGGAATAAACAGGCTTCATTCTATATATTAGATATACTTATGTAAAGCAAAAAATTGCTTGTTTTTATTTTGTGAATGTTAAAATTAATTAGTTAAGTTAAAAATATCAATGTTTTAAAAATGACAATAAAACGATAAGTTTTTAATTTTAGTTTTTTTTTTATTTCATTAAAATTGTGTTTTTGTCAACAATTATTTTACATCGGTTGTTATTTGTGATAAGTTTCACTGTAACCAATATTTCAGTTTTACTCAATTTTTTCCATAAAATAAATAAAATTTAAGTAGCTTTCATGTTAATTCTAGAAAATTATAATTTGGTACGAGTAAATTGTGAATAAATACAAAATAAGTACTACTAATTCAATGGTTACAACTACAATACATTACATTTCTGGTATTTTTTTTATAATTAAAAATGGCACAGTTCTGTCGTCGATGTACAAGCAATAGTAAAAAATGGAAAAAAATTGACTTAAAATACATTATGTATGAAGTGTAAATCTAATAAGAATATTTAGTATAAAGTTCTAATATATAAAAATTGGAAACTATAGAGACATATTTTCTGTATTTTTACTAAGTTACAATTCAATTAATAAAAAAAAAAAACGAAATCCACAGATAATAAATGTAATGTAAATCATACACGACGACAGTGTTGCTAGCTAAAACAAGTGTAACTAACGCCATCTATACACGTTAATTTAAAATCGAATCTACTATTCACCAACAGATGGCGGGACTCGATCCAATTTGTATGACATTGAATTTCATATCCACATTTAAATGCACAAAATAATCTCAGTCATTAATACTATTTTTATTATATATATATAATAAAAATTCATTGGTGTAAAAATTACGTAATTGCATTTTTTTTAGGAAAATAGGTTAAATATATAAATTTATGTGAAAAGGCTGTTTAAGTCTTCGGCATTTTTTAAAGAAAGTGCAAAAACGTGGTTGTTGCGACAAATGAGCAATATGTCATTAGAGAAGCGATCTAAACTAACTACAGAACGGAATACCTCGTATTGTATAAATAAACGAATACACTTAATCTACATTAAATATTATAAAAAAGTATTACAAAATAGAAAATAATACAGATCTTTGACTCGACACTTAAAACTAGAAGGAAATACAGTTACAATATAATATAACAAATAGTTTATATAAAAAAAGTTATTACTTTTGAATAAATATTCTTAAATTGTAAAATAAGAGAGCATTAGTAATAATGGCACAACGTTTTAAAGTTTGTGATTGTTGAATTTAAAAAAAAAACAGAATAAGTTTGAAATGTCAAATATATTTTAGTTTTTTTATTTCTTTACTGTCAAAAACGTTGCGACTTTATTTTGTGACATAAGTTTTGTGCCTCTGTTTAAAAAAAAATGGTAGTCTATGATATTCTATCCTCAATCTTTATTTTCTCAATTGACATTTAAAATTTATTTGAAGTAATATTAACAATAACAATATATTTTTAATTATTTTAAGTGTATACTTTCACTTTCTTTAATAATATGAATCATATAGGTGTATAATAAAAAAAATACTATTTTCTTGTATAAATCGTTTTTTAAATTTATCTATACTAAATATGCTATATTAATGTTTGACATTTAAGGCACAAAATGAAGGCACTGTTCATAAGATCGAAGTTAATAAGACAAGAAGCGTTATAAATAGAAAATGTCAAAATAAATACAATAATACCGAAATAGACCAAACTAATGTGGCGTCGGTAACGTTTTTACAGCTAAGTGCCGTAGCATCATTATAAGCAACCTAATGAATACTGTATATACACGCATTTACCAGTTTTTGTTCGCATTTGCTTATATATTTATAGTTTATATGATAATCATAGAAGAATACAGGAATATATGTCCGTAAAACACTTCACTGTCACACTGATAAGATGCTACGACCTACACTAAAAGGGAATAAATTTCACAGTTCTCCACTCACATCAAGTGTCATCTTCCTCTTCAAGGCGTCTATTCCTCTTCCTCTGCCTGTGTCGTTCTAGCCTCTTCCTGTGAGGATTTTTTCTTTTAGTCGGCGTTATTTGGCATTCACACCCCGCCCGGACTCTCACATAATCCATGGACCATCCACCAGAGCCAGGCACTGAGAAATGGCCTTCAGGACGATAATTTTGCATATCAGTAGCTGAAGAATACCTAACTAGAGCGTAAGAGTATGAATACTTTTGGACGCACCTCGATTGGTTATACAGTCTGGCGTCTACGAAACGACACGGATTATCCACTACTTCGGGCGCACAAGACCGTTCGTAAAGCCTCTGCTTGTTTTCACCATCCTCGTATAGCTCTACGTAGAGTCCGGTCGGGGTCCGACCTCCCTTCTTGGCAACCATTTCGATTACTGAGGGGCAGCACTCCACCACGTCTTTCTGTGAGCCCTCCTTGCGCAGTATTGTTTGCATTTCGCGCCAATGCGACCGCTTCCACGCCGCCGTCGCGTCTAACTCATCGTCCGTTCTGAAAGATTATATAAAAAAATTAATGACTATAATTATATATATAAGACAAAGCGCTAGCTAAAGTGTTAACTTCCGCCTCTCAACACGCAATGTCTCGAAAATTGAGTGTAATATGTGTCAGCCTTGCTATCTCTGTCTACTCTAGTTTATGCGGGATGCAGCCAGTTACAAACTACATAAATAATCTAACATTTAATTAAAACCCAAATATAAATAAATTTCTTTTTTAAAATTAAGTTATACATTAAATAAAATACCAATAAAACTATATCAATAAAATTGCATAAATCGGAAATCGAATTTCTAATCACCGACGCTATAATGGCCAGTTGATACCACGCCAGGTGATTATCAGAATGCAATTAAAAAGTTTAAATTATTAAAATGTGATTGCTACAAAATTAGTAATATTATGCGTAACTTATGAAATTGTTATTTTATAAATTTAATTTTAAATGTTCCGATCTCAGCGGGACTCAAGTGTTACGTCGATTTATTTCAATTTATGGTATTTAGTTATTCACGTTGATTTCGTAAAATTGATTCGAAAATGGCTTGTATTTTTTTTATTAACTTCACGCTGTATTCCAAGAACGAGAACATGGGCAACTAGTGTAAAGACACTACCTTCTCATTAAGACACTTCCGTTTCCTATTTTCCATCGAATTCTGGAGACATAGCGTGTTCAGTGGCGGAACTCATTGTTTGCTTTGCTCGAGGTAGAGAACCAGAGCAAAAAAAATAAAATATCAAACATTTCATAGATACTGATATCGCAAGTTCAAATACTAAATACTAAACTATACTGAATTTACTAATATAAAAACTGTGTCCTAAAAAACATATTCCTCATCAACAGGTGGATAAGAAATATCTCAATAAGCAGCTTCATTGATAATACGAGATTGCCTTATATCTCAAGTACAGGTGTACAGCGTGGGACATCCTGATGGCAACATCTCCACTATCTACCACCCATAAACAGTATCGAACAAACTGCCTGAATTAATTCAACTAATTTAGTATTAAAAATTCTCATACTAAGTATAATTTTACAGAGGAAATAAATAATTTTGAATTCAAGATAAGAGATACGAATGCAAATGGTGGGTTCGATTATAGAAAATTAAAATGTAATCTTAATTAAAACAGGTACGTTATGATTATTGAATGGATCTAAATGAGAAATATCTTGGCGGATGGTATTGGGCGATAAACTAATATAAAATATATATTTTTTGTTATTTCAATATATTTTTGTAAGTGATGACTGAACTAAAAAGAAATTAGCTTCCCAAAAGGTATAATAGGAACCTAGACATAAGTTCCCGTTGCCTACCGAAATATATGCGTGATCCAGCGTGCAGTAAAAAAATAACTATTATATAATAATCACATAACAAATACTGATGATATTTTACTATCTACAAGAAACTCGTATATTTTTTTACTCCACTCCCCAGTTTCTACTCGGGAAATGGAGTGTCTTAACACTAGTTTTTCTCTGCCTAGAAAAGGCTAAATGTGGAATACAATACTTTGCTGTAGATTATGATTCAAAGCACGTAAGAATTTGAATCCATGAATCAGAATATCCAGATCACAAATGATTAATCACTGCTTTATCCGATGCAGTGCTAGTAAATACCGAAGCAAATAAAATAAATACAGCTGTTAAGTTAAAATGTTTAACAGAACCACTAGCGATTGATGCAGTAAACAGTATTCATTTTCAATTTCTATATAAGGTTAGTTTAATTCTTGTCTGTATTAGTAATATGTGAAGAATATTTACTTTTATAAGTAGTAAAATTTGATACATAAGGATATATCACTCCTTTAGTGTACCTAGGAACCTAGTGTTAAGACACTCAGTTCCCATTAAGACACTTCCCCATTATCCACCGAATTCTCAAGACATTGTGTACTGAATGGCAGAACTCAACGTCGCCCTTTGCCTGGTTACCAGGTCGAGGAAATTAAAACGTTAAATATTTCGCTCCACCGAGACATTTAATGCTAAATAACTTATTGTCTCTTATGACATAAACAATAAAATAAGTATCAATAAACTTAGTAGTAGTCGAGGTCTAGTCTAGTTCTGGTTCAGTCTAGGTCTAGGTCTAAGTCCAGGTCTAGATCTAACTTACAGTACGCGATGCGAGTGGTGCGGCTGGGGTGCGCGGCGCACGCGGCTCGCGTTCCCCATCACGTCGCCTGCGCCCGCCACTGCCCCACACAGCACCTGGAAATTATGAATTTAATATTAGAAAATATCTTTAACATTCTTAAAGTATTATTCCACTTAGGAAACAAAAATATTTATTAAGAAGAAAACATATAAAAATTTGAACGTAGCGGGATTTGAACCTGCGCCTCATGGAAACCTCGGTCGTTACGATTTATTAATGTGTTAGAAAATGTATTTTTTTCTCAAGAAAATATGCATATGGCGCTAATGGTATGAAGTAATGATAATTAATCCGTAGGGGCACAGTATCTCATTCTTAACACGACGGTTGTTAGTTCGATTCTGGTCATTAAATCTTTTTTATCTCAAATACTTAAAGAAAACAGATATTTTTTTTGACTTTTTGAGTATTTCACAGGAGTTCACTTCTAGTAAAGGCATAATATCAATTTATGTATAGGAATTTAGGTTAGTAACAGTGTGCCTACATTTATTTTTTCCGTTTAAAATAGTTACGAAAGAAGCTTTAGTTCATCAGGTGATTGGGTAGACTTATAAAGATGATGAAATATTGAGTGCGAAGTGGCATTCACTTATTATTATAGTTCTAATATAAATTCCTATCTATTTTTATGCACATGTAACACTGATGGAGCAGGTATAATATATCTGAAGAATTTTGTTTATATTTATTAAATGGCGCAGGTTTAAATTGAATTCCGTGTCTCAAGAATTCAGAGGAATATGGGCAACGAAGTGTTTTAACACTAGGTTCCCAGATTCCTCCTGCCTACCTTGCTATGATCTGGATTCAGCGTGAAGTAAGACAGCGTTGTAATTACCGAAACATGTATGTGGGTTTGATTCTCACTCAGGGGAACGAATTAATTTTAATTCACCTTCTCTAGTTAGATGAAGTGTGCCATCCTATATGTAATATATCGAAAAACGAGCGGAAAGTAGGCAACGGAGTTTCCTAACACTAAATTTCTTCATTCTATCGTGCAAATAGATTGAGTAATTATTACAAAGCCTAGACTTTATAACGTCTTATAATATCTAGATAACGTGACACATGTAGAATACGTCTGTCACGTTATCCCTTTGTCAGACTGTTTTCTCAACAAATGAATTGTTTATATAAAGACAGAGATATGATGAAAGAAAGGTTTTGTTTCATCACATCTCTCCGCCATTAAATGGGGCACGCGTCGTGGAAATGTATGAGTTAGTACATGTTGATGTTGGTTTGTCTGTTTGTTTACTGAATCATCTGTCTCTTAGTTTATGTAATACGTTTGCTGATTTAGTTCTTGATAGTTTTTTGTTTCCATGGAAAAAGTTTTAGGTTTGTATTTTTTTGAGAAATAATTAACGGGTTATATATTTTGAGGCAGTCGTCACGTAAATGCGACGGTTGATTCGATGTTTATTGGGAGGAATTCATTATTTTAATGTTTTGCCATTTGCTGGTAATAATATAAAATGCTGTGTTGAGTTCGGCTACTCAACATGCAAGGCCTGGCATTTTGGCGGTGCGTGGGAAACAAAGTATCTTAACACTTGATTCTCTTTGCATATTAGAGCATCTGTGTGAGACTCTAACAGGCAAAGAATAGAAATTCAAAAACTCTATCAAAATATTAAAAAAGAATTTCCGCCTAATTCTGGAGACATCACGTGCAGACTGGCGGTGCTTAACGCCGCGGTTTATATTATTTACCAGACTGAAACCTCAATATTGATTTCTATCTATAAATAAGCATAATATATCAAAATCGGAAGCAGATCAAAGTATAGAAACATTAGTGGCATAAAACAACTTATACGACCGTACACTGTCAGATCCAACGCTATATTTTATTGAAGCAACAAAGGGAGCTGACATCGCAATGTTGCAAGTCTCACATCGCGCGGCGTTTTGATACGTGGCATGTCAAATTCTATACGTAAATGTCAGGATGTTTGTTTTCTTCTTGTATGGGGGATGTAGTGTTTAAATTTTGTAATGTCAGTATTATTTCATCACCTGTTGAGTGTAAATACGAAGGGTGTGTGTTCGATTCTTACGCGGGGGAATGATTTTTTTAAAATTATTTTATGGCTTTAATTTGTTCAAATATTTATAATTTGTAATAAATATCAATGGGATGATTGTGAGTTCAAATTATGGAGGGAATGATTACTTTCATTTTCCTTAAAATTGAGCGGAAAATTAGGCTTTCCTTTTGCCTACCCCCAGTATGCGGAAAAAGCGTAGGCTTTATATACTTGTATCGTAAAACAAAACCATATATATATATAGATAGATAGATAGATAGATAGATAGATAGATATATAGATGAAGGTTCTGCAAGAAAAGACATTTGTATAGGATGACACCATTACTACAGAAGTCCGGTTGTCGGTAACATATTACATATGACATCATCGAAGTAATCAGATGTCAATATGATTATTATTTGTGATAATTTCAATCTATACTTTTTTAAAGACAAATATAGGTTCGCCGGGAATCCTAATTCTTTCATAGTAATGACGAAGGAATAATATTTATATATAATAAAATCTTTTACTATATACAACTATTTCATTACCTACTGAGTAACTGATAGATTATATAAAACCAGAATTCCGCCGCGTAGAAGTGAAATCTAGTTTTTCCTTAGGGATTGTTGGAGAGCACTAAGAGGAAATTTTGTTTTTCAGGAATGATTCACACTACAATATATCTCCTCCATTCTCTACTCTCTGTCCATATCTCTCCTCAATCTTATGCTAAAATAACAATTTACTTAATATTTACTATACTAATATTAATTTACGAAGGAATCGAATTTCCAGTAGCCGGTGGAACGTGCAGCTCATACTAGATTTGTTGTGACAGCCCAAGCGGGCCACCGCTGTCAGAGTCCGACCTATATCTTTCAATCTCTGGATGTATTAGAATGCAAACAGCGAAAGCTATAGGGAAATTATTTCTACCTTTAAAACAATACAAATACTTGTTTATATTTGTGTTTCGCAATCGTTTATATTTTACCTTCTAGGTAAGGTAAGTGTTAGATTCTTATGCAAATTGAGCGGTTCGAGCTGTGTTTGTAATGTTGTATCTTGTGATGTTTAATATAGGATGGTGATTTTTTTTTTAAAATAATTTTAGTTGTTTTTATTTGAAAAGGCAACTTTTTCACGTAGGTATAGCATGGTAGGCAGAGGAAAGTAGTGTTAAAACAATTAATTTATCAAAAAAGTAACTTTTCTTGCGTTACTAATATAGATAGAAAAATAGTATCGTTTAATTTTATAGCATTTTTATTACTTACAAACTTAACAGATGTAACTTAAAACTGTGTTACGCATTCAAATAGCTATTACGAATAAATTTTCATTGATTTATAGCCATTTGAAGAGATATGTAGGTTACAGCGGAGCGCTTTAAGTAACATAAGGCATATGTTATACAGGCCCATAATAAACGAGGACTTTCTTTGACTTTGTTTAATCAAGATGAGCCTTGGACTATCGCGGAATTCTTTATCCTGCATCCCGTACGGGCAGTGGAGGGATTCTAGTGTTAGGATAATATATCATTCCCCACTTTCAACTAAATAAAGCGCAATTTATTGTAAGTCTTTGTTTGTTGAATGGCGGAAGTCAACGCCGCGCAGTGCTCGTTTTCTAATTTTTCCCGAGAACATTTTACCTATCATTTTAAAACTTTTCCCCAGAACAAAATAAAAACCCGCTACCATCACGTTTAGACAGACACGTGCTACGCGACATAAATGGAATTATATTATAGTTTATAGAAAATACATAAATATATTGTTATCGAGATGACATTTGTTATAATTAAAATATTATGTAAAATTATACATTACTATGCATTGTGTGCTGTTTATTATTCGAGATGTAGACTTATTAGTATCTTAATGGCATCAAGCATCAATATTGAAAAATCGTTATTTCTTTTGTAAATATAAAGAATATTAGGATATTGAAAGTTTTTAAACAAATTTATTGTTTCGTAGCTTAGGAACTAAGTGTTAAGACACTGAGTTTAAACTTCATAATATTTCATTTACATTACGTGTGGAACTCAACGCCGCCGCCGCTGATTTGTACGAAATTTGTGGAAAAATTTGGATATAATATTCAAATCAGTCCTATTTATATACTAAAAAATATATGTTAATGATTGACGGTATAATAATTGCCTTATCGTTGTATGTTAATTGTATGAATTAATACTAAAAATATTTTATCAGTGTATATTTAATTTTATTGTAATATTTAATTTTATTAATATTATATTAATATACAATTACAAAGAATATTAGATATTCTTAGCTGCACGTTATATCCCGAATAAAACAGGAGGAACTAAAGGCTACTTTTCGGTTAATTCTTCTCCGTTTAGCTCTCCACCTATTTTCAAGACATTACGTGTTTAGTAGCAAAACTCAACGCTGCAATTTGTGCCAAATATGTGGAGAAATTGTGAAATAATATTCAAAGTAATCTTATTTTTAAGAAATACAATATGTCGGTAAATGATTGACGGTACAATAATTGTCTTATCGTTGTATGTTAATTGTATAAATGAATACTAAAAGTATTTTATCAGTGTATAATTAATTTTATTTTAATAGATATAATAATAAATTAATATCCGTTATTACTATGTTCTATTTATTAATTGCGTGATTCAAAATATTGTGTAATTTTAATCTATTTTATTATTCTGATAGAATTTGATTTGTCAAAAAAACTGGGTTGTGAATAATTTATGTACTGATATTGGATTAATTAAGATTATTTTTGTATTGCCTTAATTTGTTATTTGCAATATAAACAAATTAAGCTAATGTAAAAAAAATATATCTTAAAATAAAATGTATAAATTCTATGATATGTATGTATTCGTAGAGGAATAGAATAAACTTGTAATTATAATATTCTCTTACTATATATAATATCTACTTTGGCTATATACGTGTGAAATGGAGTGTCCTAACATCTAGTGTTGGGACACTATATAAAAAATGTGGATAACGAAAATATCCATAAATAACAGAGTTAATTTAAAAATATATTAACCGACAACAGGTAAAGTCACTAAAAGGCACCTAGCTCTAAGCGATACTATTAAAATTTAGAATTGAATGACATTCCAACGATCGAAGTCATAAAATTGAGGACGCATTCGAATAGTATATTAAATATCGATATAACATCTTAAGCTTGTTTATTACTAGACTATAGAGTGCTATAGGATATTAATTGTTTTGCTTCTGTTCATGTATTTTACGAATATTTATGTAATTTGACGTCGTTGTGACGGTATTGGGTGGTTGTAAGTTTGATTTCCACTCTTAAGTTTATGTTTAAAGTATTTTTTTCGTTTTGGTTTATGGTGAAACAATATTTGCAAAGATGCGTCAAGTCAGACTAGGCAGAGAACAGGTATAGAAGATGATGATTAATACAACAAGGTTCTATCTTATAGGTTCCCTTTAACTATCCAGTAAAGTAGTGAGCAGAGAGCACCTGGGTTACCCAGTATCCAGTATCTAGTGTTAAGGTACTCCGTTCCCATTAAGCCAGTTCCGTTCTTCACTTTCCGCCAAATTCTGGAGATATTGCGTGTTGAGTGGTGGAACTCAACGCCGGAGGTATATATGCATGCAGTAATTTATACGAGAGAGAGCTAAAATGAAAGATAATAAAAAAAAACATGTTAAAATATAATAGTTCACACATAATTCTACGTTAACATAATAATTAATTATTTAATTTAAATATATAAATATTAATCTCCATATGTATGAGCGGTAATGTCGTCTCAGTAACGACCCGAGCGGTACCTCCCGTCTACCTATGGGGGACATTACGCTATATCGAATGCTAAAAATTCATTAGAACCTTATAAATATTCATTTGAGATGGTGTATCGCGTATTCGAATATATTCTCACGTGTTTTATTAGGTTTAATTGTGAAATGATGCTGCCCTACTTAGTAAAGTACGTAGAGGGAACCTGGGAACATAGTGTTAAGACACTCCGATTAAGATACTTCCGTTCTCCACTTTCCGCTGAAGAATGACTGTTAGGCGGTACGAAGTTCGCCGGGTCAGCTAGTATATAATAAAAGTACTCGTAGTTCAAGGCACTCTGTTCCCTTCTGTCTCTAACAATAATAAATTCATTTTATATAAATTTCTAATTATTATAAAAACTTATTAGTTGACATTTAAGTTGCAACGATTCAGGTAAATTTTCTTAGCAAAAGCGATCTCTACCGTTCTAAAAACATCGTTTTAATCTCGACTAAAATAAACATACACCGTTTCATATAAAAAAAAAGGTTAAACGCATTTAAAATAATATATTCAAATATAAATTTTACTGATAGTAAAAGAATATTAATTTACACTTCATCCATTTACACTTCTATATATATAATAAGAACGTGATGGTTGTCTGTATATGGAAGTTTTATGAAAAAATTCTGTAATTGAAAAAATACCCCATTTTTCAATATAGTACCTAGCACTAAAGCAATGATTTTTTAATTTTTCCTCGGTCTGTCTGTGTATTTGTGCACTATAATGTCGTGAAATAGTTCAAATCGATATGGAATCCATTGTATTTTGGTGAACTTCCTTACCTTTAGTGTTTGTTTTAATTCGGCTTATAAATAAAAAAATTCATATCAATTTATTATATCATATTAATTTGAGGCACAAGCGTGCGATTATAACGCGACGAGTTATGGGTTCAATTCCCACTTGAGGAAATGAAATATTTAATATTTTTATTTCCTCGCTCTGGTAACGAGACAAAGCGTGGCGATGAGATGTGGGGAATGGAAGTGCCGTAATGAGAATAATGTCTTAACACTAGGTTCGCAAGATTTCTCTGATTACAGATAAAAAAAAATGTACTCATAGGGAGTCACAGGCAAAGCTAGTAAAGTAACATATGAGACACGAATTAAAAAGATATATCGAAAACACTTAACGTTGATAACACTTGATGAATCCAACATAATTGATCGCCTTTAAGTTATTTAATCGCGGTTAAGTTAAGTCGTAAACACGCTGTTAACTTTTTATATGCGGCTGTAGAAGAAATTAACTGATAGAAGTATGTGTGACAGGTGGCGAGGTTAAAGTCCTTAATGTACCGCTATAGGGAACGGTGTCTTGGCGAAATAAAAAAATATTTATTGGTAATTATATCTATTTTATTAATCCTCTTTGGAATCAGGAGTATGGAGTCAAAGGTTTAATTAATTTGAATTTAAATTATGGAGTAGATAACGTCTTTTTCAATTTTTTGTGGAGGATTCTCTAGCAGAGAACTACTCTCTTTTCTGCATAACTGGGTTGGCAGATTTAGTATCAAGATACTTCGTTCATCACGCGACGACCAATTTTCGAGACATTACGGAAGGTGTGCAGTTGCTTCTCGCTGTAACCTTCACATAGCGGGGTTGGTATAGGGAACCTGGGGACCTTAGTTAAGATACTCCATTTTCATTAAGAGAGGGCAAAGGGAATCTAGTATTACGTTCTACGAGAGTGAGGAAAAGATTTTTTTTGTTTACAGTCGCACGCTTGGACCCCTACACCAGGACTGGCCTCCTTTATTGAAACATTTTAAACAGCTTTCTATGAAGTTAAGTACAATAGCTATGGCGTAATATTAAAATCAAATCTAACTAGTAGTTTTATTATGAAAACATATGAGCAGGAAACTACGAGTACAACAAGGCAGATCAAACATTGACTAATATGTGAAGAAACTCGCGTTCAATCCAATCGAAGTCTAAGTGAAGCTAGAGTTAATATTTGTGTTTGTATTACAGAAGTTTCTCTTTCAATAGTTACCTTGTTATGCAGATATTGGAGAGCTGCAATGCTGGTTGGAAATACATATCTTTAATTTTTATTATTTTTTACGTTAATTCAATAAATTAAAAGTTTTTTCATCTAGTAAAATACTGGAGTTCTCTTAATAGAATATTTTTTTTTAGCTTAAGCTTTATTGGGGTTGGAAAAGGAAATGTGCAAATAAAACTGCATAGCAAAGTAAACGGATAGAACCTAGAGTTAGAACACTCCGTTCCCCGTTAAATGGCCGCTCGTTAAATGGCGGAACTCAAGCGCTGAGCTATGTCTATCCGAGCGGGGTGATGGTAATGAAAAGGAAATCTGGTAAGCTAAGACTATCTTTTCCGTTAAGACACTTCCACACTTCCGTGGTCCACTTTTCGCCGTATTCTGGACATGTGTCCACTGGCTGCCTTTTACACATGTCCAATGTGTAAATAGTTTACAATGAAAGTTAATTTATTTAGACACCCACAATACAATATAAGCTAAAATGTTGAACATTAGATCTCAATGTTTGAAAACTTCATTAATACAAAGGCTAAGTAAGCCGTGTTTATACAAAACCCACCCACTAGAGTACGTACTAAAGTAGCTAAATGGTAGGTAACGATGTTATTATTATATTATGTGGTTTAGAGCATAATTTAATTTACGTTTTGCTAACACTTGTGTGTGTTTACAATGTTCAAGAGGTCCTCTTGGTGTAGTGGCTATGGGTGAAGGTGGAATGCGACGGTTGCGGGTTCTATTTCCATTTGGAAGGTTAATTATTTTCTTTTTCTTACTCTGGTAACAAGATAAAGCGGGGCGGTAAGTTCTGTCACAATGAATGTTGCAATAATTTTGCGGAAAGTTGGCAATGATGTGTTTCAACTCTAGGTTCCCTCTTCTTACCTTACGGGGAGCTAAAAATAATTGAAGTTTAGTATTTTATTTGTACATTTAATTCGTAAGCTTTGGTTTTTTAAAATAAGACATATTAGATTAGAAGATTATACGATATTTTTCAAAATATCGCTTAAAGAAATTTCATGAGAAATTACATAGTATTCCTGTACGTAATGTTTACTATGATTTATATCTATGATGTAGATCACGGCAGTGAAAAACGACCGAAATATTTCCTATGCAAATGAAAACAAATAAAATAGAAAATTATTACAAGCAATTTTTATGTACTATAAAGATATTTAAAGATTTTATATACATCCTTAAGTCGAGTAATAAAATGAATATTAGATTATTTCTTTCATATTTATCTTTTTAAAACAATAATGAACTTTTAATTTTGCGTTGCCATAAATTTATTTTATAGCGTTGCTTAAGATAATACCTTCATTACTGGAAATGGAGCAAAGCGCGGCATTGAGTTCTGCCACTCAACACGCAATGCCTCCGGTATTCGACAGTGGGTAATAGAAGTGTCTTAATGGGAACGAAATCTTAACACTAGGTTACCAGGGTCCCTCTGCCAATGCTGCTAAAACACTATATTACTATTAATAATTAAGCAATTTATCACCAAATTACACTACAATTATGGTGTTAACCACCACCATTATCCCAAATCACCACTTTCAGTACCCTCCAATACCGATATTGGGTTCAAATAAATCTAACACCGTCAAAACAAGCTGTAAAATCACCGTTTGTGCGTATTAAAATTTTATTTCATCCACTTTTATAGGAAAGATAAACTTTGACTTTACGTTGCCAGCCAAGTTCGACGTGATTTACGATCCGCTTTTATATCTAACTATTGGTCCCGTTTCTAAGACAAAATTATCACCCTTAATCCCTTTTACGTATAGTTTATTGGGTTTTAGTTTTGTTTAATATAACTATTATATAGTGTACTTGCTTGGTGTTTTATCTACAATTGAAATATACTTAATCGTGTAAAAGAAATGCTATTTAGACACCTTTTTAGAATACGAACTTTAACATAGTGATCTATGATTGTATGATGGGGAATGATGATTAAATTATTTTCATTATCCGGCTTTGACAAATATGGCAGGACGTTATGTTAAGGAGAATCGAATGTCGTCAAGACACCGTAAGTGGCAGAACTGAAATTCTCTCTTGTTTTTCATACCAGAGCGAGGAAATGAAAAATAATTAATTCTTCCAAATGATAATCAAACCTACAACCATCCACGAGTATTTCCCTGCGTCTACATGGCCTCTCTTCATCATTATGATAAAAGGATTACCAAAACAGAAGCCACTTGTTGAAGCGTGCGAAACACTTTAGATAATGATTAAAGATGCCGCGCGCTGAAAGGTCGTTGTAACTTGGCTATCATTGTTACTTGCAATAGTTATGTTAGACTTGGATTTATAAGCTGTTTGATTTTAAAGGGCGTCTCGTATCAGCATAAATAGTAGAATGTCATGATATTTACATTGTTTCAATATAATTTTGAATGTTGCTTAAATATATGAAATATGTGAGACGAGTAATAATATAAGGAACTACAATTTTTTTTGATTAATTGTAAATAATGTCGTTGTGAGCGCGACTGCTCTAAGTTTCACTCAGTGAAAAAAAATATTTTCATTTCCTAATTCTGTCTTATTACCAGACAAAGCGCGGCGTTGAGTTCCAATACTCAACATGTAATATAAAAAAAATATTTTCAACGAAATGACGTCAATATGACGAACTTAATATAGCACCAGTTTATAATATTAAGCAAACATAATAAATAGACGTCGCGCCATAATTAATTAACACTAAAACGGTACACGCAGTACGTAAATCGAGAAACTATTAAAGATCGTTGGAATAAATCAATTATAATGTCAGTGCCGATCATAACCTGGCTGACAGTTTATAAATAAAGCCATAGAATGTCAGTCTCGAGGAACGGCTATATGCTGATAAAATATTTAATTTAATTTCTATATAATCCTCCTATATCTTAATTATAGGATTATCCCGCAAATAGGAGAGTAGACAGAGGGATCAGAGTGCTAGAAAACTTCGTTCTCCACTTTACGCCGAAATCTCGAAGTATCTATATTTTAAATTTCCCGCAAATATAGGTTCAGGCAAAGTATGAAAAAATAATAAAATAATAATATAATAATTCCAGGATATAAATGAAAAAAGGATCCACGCTATTTCTCCTAATCTCACATTCTAAGACAAGCCCCACGCACTTTGTGACACCAGCTATTGCAACTTGATGGTCATTCGATAATATTATACTGACTTTAGATGTAATATAAATTACAGAGAGACAGTGGGAGTGATTTATTTTATTGTTGATTAAATTTAAACACTATTTTCATTGATGTCATGTTGCTTTTGATTTAGTTATATGTTCTTTTTTGTTAAAAAAACATATTTTAGTTTGAACTTTCAAATGCTCTAGGAAGCGATAGTTGTCGAGGAAGTCGAAGACCATGCAATATGGAGCAAAACCTGACTACAAAAACCGAACCGTTTTCCATGTAGGAAAATAAGTAGGTTTTCGTTTTCATTTCATAAAAAAAATAATAATCGCACAAACGTTTCTAATGTTTAATTATTAGTTTGAAACTGAAAAGCTATTCTAATCTTGTCTAAACAAGATTCGAACCTACAACCTTCATTACCTATTAAGGCACTACTTACTTAACACTACATACTTATTATCACATCCATCAATTCAACTTTCTATAAAAAGTAAAAAATCGTCTCGGAAACGAATGTTCAAGACCAATAATTTTCGTGTTACGTCCAAATAATCCTGCAACGTCAGAATATTAAACGCGAAGACCGGTAATCGAATCGGTAACCAAAATAAAATTAAATGTCACATTGCAAAGTTAATAACTTAAGGATGGCGGTCTGACGGACAGATCCGAGCGGCGTGAATAATTGTAACGTCAAATATACGCGCTTAATCCGTGGAGAGGACGCGTCGTAAGTAATGGTTTCTTTGCCAATTTACATGGACATATTTGTATGTATTGTGTAGTATACAATATATACTAACTTTTATTTACTATAACCGAGTAAAAAAATTGTAGTGCAAGTGGAATGTATAAAGAGTTGGGTATGACATTTTCTAAATAACCAAAGAGGTTCCAATATCTCACTCATAGAATTCGAATCTACAACCATCGCGCCTACCGGCCTCGTGTCCTCGGACGATGGTGGGTTCCATGATAAGAATTAAAGTGATATAATATAGCCTCAATAAAAAAAACAATATAAATCTAACTCTATATGTAGGATCCAGTAGTTCCTGAGATTAGAACATTAAAATTAAAAGAAAAATACATACGGCAATTACTTACACGAACAAAGAGACTAAAAATAACAAACGGTAGAGATTCCACCGTAATATAGGTCAGCTTATCGTACAAATTTCACCTTAATACTTTTATTTCCTTATATTTGCTTAGGAATCATAGAGCTTGATAAGAATGTAAGTCACAACACGCACTCGTTGCAGTATTTCGATATTGTATATAGAAAAAAATATTTAACACGTTTAGAGAGAGAATATGGTGTTAAAACACTTAGTTCTTCGTTTTCCACCTCAGTTCGATGTAATTCAATGCAGCAACTTGGTATATGGTATACCTAAGTGACGATATGAGAATAATTAACTCGTATGCACTAGACTCACAAACATTGCGCTTACAGACAGACGCCGCTGTGCTATTTTTTTATCCTAAAAATATATATATAATATACTTTTACTTAGTAGGGTAGGCAGCGAGGAACATGGGAACCTTCCGTTCGTTCTTATTGAGACACTTCAGTTAGTGAGACTTTCGTTCTTATTGAGTGAAGGAACTTGACGTTGACGCCGCGCCTTGCTTTGTTACTAGAGCGGGGACATGAAAATATATAATATATATTTCATTCTCTTCTGTGGGAACAGAACCCATGACCGTTGCGCACACAGTCACTCGCAGGCTCGTGCCCTAGCGACGGCCACGTACTTTCTGTTATATTTTTATCTGTGAATGTATCTGACTATTGTGCTTAGTCAGGTATGTTGAGACCTGATCTACTTGGCTGAGCTGATAACAATAGCATAAAAAAATGTAAACAATATAATTTCAATATCACTTTATAATAATTATAAACTCAGTTCAGTTCTTCACGTATACAGCAGGGTAGGCAGAGGGAAACTAGTGTTGAGACACTTCGTTCTCCACTTTCTACCCAATTTTTCTAGGCATTCCGTGCTAAGTGTCGGAAACACCGGACTTTTGCCTTGGTGCCAGATCGAAGAAATGTTAATAAATAATGGTTTCCTGGTAATGGTTTAATGGTACAGTCCCACCCTTGTGTCACTGCGCTACGATGGCCTCTTATATTATAATGCTCTAATAAAATACAGTATGTGAGTCATTCATTAAATATCCAAACGTGAACCGGTGACATTGAATTATGTGGAACGGGATTAATATACGAGATATACGAGTGTGTAGACGCCCTTTATCTCATTTCCTTACCGCCCTCTTAGGGTTGTTACTTATTAATAAAATTTAAATTGAATCCCGCACACTGCAGTGTAGAAATATTTTTTTTTTATTGGTTCGCTCTCGTGTCGTAGCAAAACACGACGTTGATTTTCGCCACTCAACACGCAATGAATTGAACTCCAGAATTTGGCAGAAAATGGCGAACGGAATGTCCTAACACTAGGCTCCCTTTGCCTCCCTGCCTGCCCTGCTACAAGCAGGATATAGTGATTATTTTAAAAAACAAAAAATATTTTTGCTATAATACGTGCTATACAGCATGTTAAATAAAAAAAAATTAGCTAATTTATATATTGTAGTGGGAATCGAACCTACAGTTAAAGTCTTGTACCCCTGCGCCATTGGCCTCAACATTATTTCCAACCCTGCTTAAAAGCCGCATATGAATCAATAAGCACACAGCTTAGAGAACTTTGAATAATGGAACTCGAAGTACGCGATCACATTAAGTTATCTTTATTATAATTTATATCCATTTATTTCCATTTATTTGGACGCTACACTCAGTAATGAGAGAAAGTTCAGTGTTAACAGAACTTTTACTTTAATTAAAATTTAGTAGCTTTTTTTGTTATTTAAAATAATTTGTTACAATTCTGTTCTTACAAAATAATTTTAAGATAATGTCATTTACTTCGTTGGAAAATGGAGTTAAACTTTTGACCTACTGAGCTTTAATTTGGCTTGAAGATTAAGAATGGTTTTTAAGAGAAATTTTGTTTATATTTGTTTTTGTTTAAAAGTACCTGCCGTTGAAGCCGTTGTGATGCAGCGGTAGGGACATCGTATGCCGCGACGCTTATACGTTCGATTTCCACTCGGGGAATTATTTTCATATTGTCACTCAGGTAACAAGACAAAACGCAGCGTTGAGTTCCGCCACCTAACACGCAGGGTCTCCAAGATTTAAGGACGCGTGGTTAATGGAGTCTGTTCACTATACAGCTATATGTGGAATACAGCATGAAGATAAACATACGAGTATATCAAGTGCATTATAGAAAGTAAATGGCAATAATGCCCTTTAACTATAGTTTTATTACATTTTAATTGTATGTGATTCACATTAAGTATTTAGAGCACTAGAGCTAGATTAGAACAGATATAAAATTGAATATACTATAAACCTGTATCTTCTATTTCTTGCAGATCAGTATCTGCTCCATCGTAAAGCAGCATCACGATTTTTGCCGTTCATTTAGCAGGGTAGAGAGAGGATAAGTAATGTTTAAGACATTACTTATCCTCTCCATCAAATCCATTCAAATTTCGACACACTCCATTTATCCATTTTTCGCTTTATTTTCGAGACACCGTATGGTGAATAGTGAAACTCAACGCCGTGCTTTGTGCCGCTATATTATTATATATTTATCTTTTGTTGAGCTACGTAATGTTCGATATGGTATTGTTTTATGTCTTAATTGCTAGTATGTTTTTAAACATTTTTCATTGTAATAATGATTGTATAACATATATTTCTAATAGATTTACTATAGTACTATAACTCGATTTCTTATCGAAGCTAAGTTAAGATAAAATTTCGTTATCTATTATCTATTTGCTTGTAACTGTACAAAAATGAACAGGTTCCTGTTAAAATTACACAAGCGATGTAACTCAGCGGGAGGCAGCGTTGCCTACTGAGACGGAAATCGTGGGTTTGATAATTGCAGTTATAAGAGACATAGGACATGTATACATTAATATTTAATAGACACGTATATACACTCATATTATATTTCACTGTACGGTATACGGTTGTGAGTTCGATTCTCAAAAGGATAAATATGTAATTTTCATGAGCAATAGCAGAAGCGGCTTTTTGGTTAACCTCGCCGTTCCCCATTGATTCTCCAATTTTGGAGACATTAAATATTGAGATTCAACGACCCATTTCCTCTTATCACAGCGAGAAAAAGTAATAAAAAACAAAAATATAAAAATAAAAAATAAATACAAAAACAATCAAGAATAACATTATTGCCAATTGAAAATAATAAGGCAAGACATTCGTATACATATATATAAAAAAAAGGATCTCACAAGCTGAGCCCGAGATACGCAAAGCGCGTCTATTTGTTGTATGTCACAAATTATAATTGATTTATAGCACATTGCTACATGCGGTGTCTTTGTATGGATTAAACGGAGAGTTGTATGCGGGAGTGTGTTAAGAGTATATATATATATCTAGCTTTGAAAAATTAAATCTTCTATAGTTAATGGTATAAAATTGGAGAATTAGTTTGGTTTTATAATCTCAGAAAATGCTCTTTCGAATTGAAAAATAAATTGTTATTAACAAACCCGCTACATTCAAATGTTTATTGGTTTTTAAAACAAGTAAGTAGTTTAAAAGAAACATTGTCGTCAAAATTGAAATCGTAATATACCTTTTCGTTACCAAAAAAAAAGAAAAAACAGAATTAAAGCATTTCTCCTCTTTCTCCGTGTATTGCTCTTACATTTAGACGCTGTCCCACTGCACAACGAGGGTATCAACTTAAAGGATCTTTTAAGATTTTATGATTTATTCGTACAAATGTCGCATAAGCACATCCAAACGTGAGTTATGCTTTTATTTTTCTATGCAGCCGCTAAAGTGGGTGACAGTATAATTTAACTGTTTCGCAGTGTGTCGGGATTAATTGAAACTTTTCATCTAAATATAAAACTATTAATGTATACTTGTAGGGCATTAATTGATAATTTATTTGACGTTGTTTGGTATTTGGCTACGGTGGGGCAGTGGAACGACTGTAAAAATGATGATATGTTATGTCATAATGTTATGTTATGTCTATGTTCAGTTTCCATTCGGGAAAGTGAAGTTTCACTTTCCTTGCATAGACAAGGATTGCGTAGAATTTCGTCATTTAACACGTAATCTTTCGAATCGAGGTGAAAAGCGGAGTGTTTTTACCCGAGTGCGGCGAATTACTAGGACAGATAGGATGCACGTAACTGACTTGACGTTTTTGGATTCCAATTCTACTCTTGGTAATATATTTATTAGATCCTATAACTTTTTAAAGTTTGGGCATTCAGCCTGTTTCCACACATCTTCGGTATCACTAGGAACTATTTTCCAATCCCTTAATAAGGCAAATTCTACTACGGATAAAAATAACAATATGATTATATTGTTAGTATTAAAATTAGCTTTTTTTATAGGACATACATACATATATCTATATCAGCCGGACGCCGATACTAACCAGATAACCAGGTAACCAACTGGTAGCAAAGTCAAAATTTCCTAAATCGAAGTATAATAGCGTTTCAACCCGCCATTCACCACCTAATCCTCACCTAAAGACATGAATGACCAATGTTTATTCTCATTTACCAAATATATTTACAGAGACGCTTCCCCAAACCCAAAGGGGCCGTGTCATCCCAATATTTGGGTATAACGTTCAAATACATTCAATGGGCCATGTGTACATTTGCCTACACCTTGCGGCATGGGGTTCGATTTCCTGTTTGTCCACGATAAGGGCTTCATCAAACAATGTTGGTATGCAAGTTAACACGGCTTGGACACCCGCATTATTACTTTCTACGTACTATTTAATGTTAATGATAATGATAATGTGTTTTTAATAATTTGTAGTCTTTATTCTTTTTTTTCAGCTTCTTGTATCCCGAATATAGCAGAAAAAGCAGAGGAAATTTAGTGTTAAGACACTTCGTTTGTCATTTCCGAAGAAGAAGAAGAAGAGTGAAGAAAATGCAAATATAAACGTATATAAATATTTCACTTCCTCGAGTGGGGATCGAACCTACAATCGTCGCGTTACAGTCCAATACTAACTTGTATAATATTATAAGATATTAGATAAATCAAATGCCTTACAGTGCATTGATAATTAAATAACTAAGAATAATTTTCTGGTTTTTACAAATGTCAAGAAATTATTTACAATATGAACAATTGTAATAAATGATAAGAATAAATATTTATTGATTTAATCGGAATGTAGACGCGATAATAAGTTGAGACGCCGGTCTCCGTTTTTGTTGGGCTACTTGTGTTTTTCCGTAATTAAATATTATAAAATATTTGTTCTTTTACTATTTATTGTTTAAGTGTAATATAAATCTATACTACCTCTAATATTATAAAGTTGAAGTTTGTTTGTCTGAACACGCTAATATCAGGAACTACACTAGTAATAGTAACAAATCGAATACGGCTCTACATCATAACGATAGAAAGGGTCACTTTAGGCACTTAAAATTGAGCCTGTGTTATACACGATTCTTAGTTTCTACATCAATAGATAAATGCAGAAGAATGATAAAGCTGCAGGAAAAATCTTATTAAATAAAAAAAAAAACCATATTACTTATGTCCCGCATAGCAGTATAGGCAGTTTCCGCTTTGTTGAGTATCGGAACTAAACGCCACGCTTCTGCCTCGTTACCAGAGAGAAAAAATTAAAATATTTCAAATCTACTGTTAGCTAGCTCATTTGATAAATACTTGTATAGTACACATTTTGTTTTTCCCTAGCCTGTAATATCATCCCATTGTTGGACAAAAGCCTCTTTCCACTTCTTCCCGAGTCTTTGGTCTTCTACCAGGTAGATTCCGAGCTCTAAAAGGAGAATTGGGAGACCAAAACGGAGATGGCGAGACGAGCTAGACCATTGTAAGCCTGACTGGTGCACAATAGCGCGAAATAGACCAGAACAGTACACATTTGTAATACAAGTATATTATTTTTGAATGGACCTAAAAATATTCCGAAAAGATTTTATACAAATAGTATTTATTCAATGTACTTTCTTTGTTTAGTTTAAAAATTATAAAATTCTTATAATAGATAATCTTAATAATTAATAATAAAGAATTTTAAAAATCCATTATTATGCATTATTAAGATAATCTATTATAAGAATTTGGCGGTTTTGACATTCTGTGGTATTTTATCACAAGAATGTATCTTATCAAAACAATAATTACTTTAGAGTCAATTGGATATTATACAGCATTTTAGTGAATGGAAAAATTCATCAAGATCTTATCCACTATAAAGAAAGAAACATTTTTTTTTAGTTTCACCCATGTAGCGGGGCAGGTAATGATAAATTAATTTTTAACAAAAACAAAAACCGACTTCTAACAACGAACTAAAAAGTGAAAAATAATTATATAAAGATTTTATAATTTTGAAGTCGGTGCCAAGTAAAACAAACAGGCTTAGTAATTAGATATTGTAGTAAAGGTGTTGTAGCATTAGTTTGACACCGACTTCAAAATTATAAAATCTTTATATAATTATTTTTCACTTTTTAGTTCGTTGTTAGAAGTCGGTTTTTGTTTTTGTTAAAAATTAATTTATTTTACGATTTTTAGTGATGGGTAGATCTTAAAATGATGCTTCATGAACGAGTGGTGATGGTGGTGGTAGTGGTTGTCAACGAGTGGTTGTGATTGTTCTATGTAAAACTTCATTTAATTAGCTATTATTTTTGTGCAAAGTTACATTTTGGTATATTGACAAGAACAAACATAAAAAGTATTCGGGTGAATTCGGAATCTCCCTTTTTTGAAGTTGGTTGAAAATGAGAACATCCTCTTTTTTGAGATTGGCTGAAAAGAAATGCAACGATCAGGAATCTCACTTCTGACATCAATTTAACAAGTTTTTGCTTGTAACTATTACAGTATAATTAATTTTTGACCAAAAAAAACAAACTTTCTCAATTTTCTCCGGATTCCATAATCGAAACCTAACCAAACTTTCACCAAATTATCCTTGAAGTGTATCCTTTCAAATAAAAAAAGAATCATCAAAATCGGTTGGCGCGACATTGAGTTATTCGGCTATTAGTCGCGCACATGCATAATGCAAATTTAAGACTTATGTGATTTTCTCATTGATACCATTGTCAGACATGGACCAAAAAAAATGGGACCATTCGGGAAGCTATACTTTTCAAATAAAAAAAAAATTATCAAAATCGGTCCACCCAGTTAAAAGTTATGAGGTAACAAACATAAAAAAAAAATAAAAAAAAAAATAAAAAAAAAAAAAAATACAGTCGAATTGATAACCTCCTTTTCTTACAGAAGTCGGTTAAAAACTAAGTGTTAAGACACTATATACCTTGCTATGGAAAAAATGAGGCTTATGCTTTTTATGAAACTATCAAACATTTTTTTTGTAATACTACAACAGTAAAGACACGAGGTTCATACCCTTTTTATCTTATTATAATATCTAATTTTTCTTATCGTATATACTATTATTAATATTAATTATATTATTATTTATTTATATAATTAATATCTAAGATAAGAATATATTGTCTTTGTTAGGTATTATTATTATTATTTTTGTAAATTATTACTTAAAATTAAGGTGACATCCTAAGCAATGGGAAACGGAAGTGTCTGCAAAGAAGTAATGCCAAAAATATCATCAATTATAATAAGATAGTATGCTTTAAAAAAAAATAACTTGTATTGATTTTAAATTATTAATATACCCAAATCCTATTAAACGATTACTATTCTTATACTATCATTTACTTCCGCGTACAGTTCCCATGATTATGCAATATAACATAAGTAGATAGTGTGGCAAATTGGTTGATTTATCATATATAATTTGACAAATGGGACAGTCAGTCATGGAGGTCAGTGCCGGTGTCAGTGTCAGTGTCAGGATCAGGACCGCGGTCGTGATTGGTTTTAGTTCATACTGGTATGAGGCCGGGTCACTCTAGGTAACGCGTCGTGACAACGCCCTAGGCTTCCTGCTACGATGGTTTTGTTTTCTTTTTGTTGTCTTTGAATCCCACGTATGGGGGGTAGAGCGAGGGAACCTAATGTTAATACTTAAAAAATATTCCGTTTCTCCACGTAGTGTATAATTTTCGAGATATTGCGTGTTGGGTATCGGAATAGAACGCCGCGCTCCGGAATTCCGGCCAAGCGAGGAAATTAAAAAAATAATAAATAATAATTCATTTCCCAACCCATCCCATTACCATCGCAATGTGTAGGCCGTATGACTCAGCGGCACAGTGTCTCACTGTAAGCGCGTCGGTCACTAGTTCGATTCCTATTCGGTGTAATTGATTTGTTTTCATTTTCTTGCTCTGCTAACAAGACTAAGCAGCATATCGAAAATCTTATACACTACATTTCCTTTGCTTAATGTTTTTTAAATTTGTAGTTACATTAATATATTAATTTAAAAAAAAATAGAATTTCTATTAACTAAACCATTATTTCTTTAATATTTCCAAATAGGTTCAATTTGTTATTCAAACCCAGTGATGTTACAAATTCGACGTCAGATACCAAAGATAAAAAGTTAAAGAGATATGAGCTAAAGTACCGACAAATTAATTAGATACATTCCACTGTCTTAGTTTATGACATCCCGCGTGTTTGTTTTTAGTTCAGTTATTAGTTCAATGCATTAGTTAGATAGGGGAACATTGATTTACCGTTTTTTTGTTAATGTTGTAGGTACCATCACGTATGGAACTAGTTTATGTATATTCATTTACAGCTTCACGCCTTTTCCCGTAGCAGGTGGAATTTACTGTTAACACTAGTAGTATTAACAGTAAGCCAGTCGTAAGTTCGATTCTGATTAGGAGGAAATTAAACATTTTATATTTTCATTTCTTCGCTCTGTTATCGAGGCAAAGTGCGGCGTTGAGTTCCATCACTCAACACGAAATGCCTCCAGAATTCGACGGAAAGTGGGGAGCGGAGTGCCTTAACATTTCTAATGCTATCCCGCGTGAAGCTGGAATCAAAAACACTACATTCGCTTCTTTAAGTCCAATTTTCGAGACGTGTTGATTGGCGTATATATTTTATTTGTGAAATTTGTCCCCCTAATTTGGCAACATTCACTATATATTTTAAAAAAATTAACTCTTTACTCTCTTTCATTTTCAACGCAAAATCCTGCATTTATAATTTATTTGAACATAATATTAATAGTGTATGAAATATGATTATTACTGTATATATTACTAAAGAATGTACATAGTAATAAAATTTCGATTATCAATTCTAAGGCACAATAAGGAAATCGCGTAAAATTTGTTTGACAGTGTACATGGATGACCATAAATTGCGAGTCGTAAAATATGGCGGAGGTTATTAACGTGAAATATGTTATTATACAATTTATTTAGTAAGTGCTTCTAGGAGTTTTTTTCTATTTATTAGCATCTGGTGATACTTAGACCCGTGTTTAAGAACCGCTCTCAAGTCTGAGATCGATCTTGAGATGTTGTTTTCATTCATAAATTATATATCGGTATGTAATGCAAACGATAATTCAAGATCCATGTCAGAATTGATTGAAATGACCCCATTGAAAACATTGCGTGTTTTATTACCAATATGAGAAATATTTCACTCCCCCGAGTGGGGATCGAACCCACAACCGTCGAGTTTGCAGTCAGACACTGCGCTACTGGGCCACGACTGCCTCTATAAGATAAAGTATTATTAAACGCTTAAAATCAACAGCTACTCAAATATTTACATGTTTGTGATAAATAAACCGTTTATTGACTATATCACTTTTTCACACTTACATAATATTATGAGTTTAAACATGAAAAGATGATAATTTTGATATAGTTGCCAGTCTATAAGGAGAGTATAATTATTTAAAAAGATATAATCTTTGTTTTAGATACATAGATATGTAGATATATCCCAGATATTATCTTTAGTTCGGGTGTAGCTCTTCGCGGTGTAAAAGTTAGGCGGCAAGCGTGGGACGGAGTGTTCTAGCACTAGGTTTGCCCTGCCTACCTTGCCGTCGTCGTGGGAACCGAACCTACAATTGTAATACATATTTATATAATTAATTATCAATTCAATATAGATTTTAATCGATTGTCAACGTCGTTAAGTATAACTGTTGGGTGGTGAAACGATCAGTCGGTTGATACGTTCGCACTTAACTCATAAATCAAGTCTATCGATAATAACTGACTTTGACCCCTTATACAACAATGGGCCAATGCATTGACCTTTATTGTACTAGACGCGATATTATTTACCATTTCATAACTTATGATGCAATTTTTTTTTATTATGCAGATTTGAAATTTAATGTTTTTTTGTTTTTCACTTCTTTTCCCTTTTTTTTCTTAATCTTTTAGTTTCACGTTTTATAAGATATTAGAATACATTCGGTGATCTAGATAATTCTAGATCCTATACAATGTTACTAATTTTCTAACTAAGAAGAAATTGTTTCTATTAGTGCTATAAATAGGAAAATAAAATGTTTGATAACGCAATGTAAGTAGCATTAAGAGATTTTCATTATATTACCATATTTTTATATATTGTGGTTAAAAAGTTTATTTATTTCTCAAAAGAAATTATATTTCACGATATTAATCTATGTGAGCGGGGTATAATACAGGGTCGCATTCTATATTGTTTTTATAAAATATTCTTTTAATTTATTTATTTATATTACTAGAATTTCTTACATATTTATTTAATTTATTTATTTATATTACTAGAATTTCATATTACTAGAATTTTCATAAATGACTCAGCATTTTAAGTTAAATTTTTGACATAGTTACAAACGATGTTCTTATGTTTAAATAATTACTTCTGAATAGACAATATGATAATTAAATTCAAATTAAAACGGTGATAAGTATTTGAATGTCGGTACCGATTTTAGACATTTTAGAATATCAAATTAGCCCATATGTATGTATATATGTAGATCGTAGTTTGTTGCCGCCGCGTTTAACCGCCCTAAATAAATAAAACCAGTTAATTATTAGATTGTCGCCGTTGCGCCGTGGTAGAGTTGAGAGGAACTTTGAACGATGTGGTCGTCGGTACTATTTTATAATGGGGATTTTATTATTGGAATTTTCCAGGTTATAAGTTATTGTACGACACAGATTATGATCGTGGGTGTTTTCAGTTTCTGTGTTTTTCTTATTCTTAATTGAGTTGGTTTTTGTGAAGTTGGTCCATTCAGCAAACTTGCTTTCAAGAGAGCTAGATGTGTCCTCATCACATCGTCACATAAATTGTACGATATTTGAAGGACTAGAACAGCCCTTGTATTTTACCATCCAGAATGTAATGACTAAAATTAACAGAGGACAGAGTGAGTGAAAAATATTAAAATTGTAAAATTTAATAACCATAAAAACAATAAAATAAATAACTTTAAAGTTAAAACATTAATTATACATTACATATATTTAGTGCTAAGTCGTTATCATAAATCGTAATGTAAATTGAGACATCATTTTGAAATAAATCGATTATATACCATATATCAACTAATAAATCGATTATACTTACCACATTAATTGCCATGAGCAAAAGTAAATTTATCCAAGGTCTTGAATAAATCATACATAAAATTTGAGGCTAACACTTCCGTTCAAACACTTTCCAGTCACATCTAATAAAGCACATCGACATTTTCATCACTAATAACAATTTTAAAAGTTTAATTTATTTTATTATTATTTTTTAAATAAAATAAAATTAAAAACCAGACATATCGAATTAAAAAATATTCAAAATATATTTTTTACAATCCGCGCGCTTTTTTGACGTACGCGTCATTGACAGTTCTACTTTTTTTTTACGGACGACTTGCGCTGTTAACAGCTGGCGCTATACTGCCGAGGGAATTGCGCTTCCTCGTGTAACATAGGTGTGTATTTTAGTTAGTCAGGAATGTTAGTGTTTCAATCGCGATGAAAAAAAGGTAAACGCTTAAAGCACCGACTTCATCTATATTTTTAAGGAAAGAAGAGAGAAGAAGAAAGAAAAAATATACTTTGGGAATATTTCTTTTTATCTTTGATGTCATTTTTGATAATAATAAAATTCTAATTGATAAAATTTGACGATGATGACGACATAATTTAAAATAAAAACAGTATCATATAGTGAAATTAGTTCTTTCATTATAAAGCAATTATGATAATTGGGTAAGGTATTGGCTTGGAAACGATTTCTAGTTGCTTTATATCTGTAAAAATATGTAGATATTAATTTTGTTTATATCATAATAGTTTTAGCCGCTTTTGAGTCGTTATTATTAGACATTTTTAACCGACCTCTGTAAGAAAAGGAGGTTATCAATTCGACTGTATTTTTTTTTAGCTTCACGTTGTATCATGCCTATAGAAAGGTAGGCTGAGAGAACCTAGTGTTAAGAAATTCCACTCTCCGCCCAGATTCGAGGCAATGGGTTGTTGAGTGGCGAAATTCAACACCGCCTTTCGTGTACCGGGAGAGGGAAGGTAAAAATAAAATATTCTACATACTACTGACAGTCAAATACATAACATTATTCAGTTTATTTCGCGAGAAGAAAGACTAATTACAAATTTTGAAAGCGTCTCCTACAATTTTTCAAAAATGTTAATACGTCATTGTTGCACCAAACGAATGATATCTCTATTCTCTAGTATAATATAGCAATATTAATTTTATTCAAACGCCGTTACAGCTTAACGGTGCCGTTAAAACAGTAAAGACATTTTAAATGAGAAACATTATTAGACTTTATATGGTCGAGTTTCCATAAAATTGGAATATAACAGAGGGAAATTGCAGCTTTTAGGACCCAAGGCGGTACGTACTGTTCACGAATAACTATATAAGCCCACGCGTGTATAGCCTAGTTGTGGTCCCTGGCTTTGCCTGGCGATATTGGTTATAAGTATAATTGTGTTTTGTTATATTTTTTTGTGATATTAAGTGATTTTACTATATTTAACTAATCGTCCCTAATCTTGTTTGTGTGGACGTTAAATTCGAGAAATCATGTCTTGTATATGAATGTGGAGGGGACTCCAACTCCTTAAATTATGTAAATGAAGATTCAAGAGAGATTCAGAAAGTTGAAATTTAACAATTTCAACTTCCAGAATTTAGTAGTTTCGTCTGTGTTATGGCTGGCTTAGTAACGGAAGAGTTTTATATACTTTTATAGTTATTATAATTTGGTACTTTTTTATATAAAAAAGCAAAAAAATATAATAATTATGAATGTTAACATTCATATAATAGCTAGACTAAATAGCTAGATATCAGAACCATTAAATAAATGGAAAGCTTTATAATTCTAAGATCATCGTAGCGCAGTGGAACAGCGTTTAATAGGAAGTAACGCAATGGTTGTGTATGCTATCCCCACTTTTATTTTCATTTTTCCTTTCTAGCAGACAAAGCTCGGTGTAGATTTTCGAAAAGTATTAACACCAGCTTTTCCCTGTTTATCCTGCTACTTGCGGGATAGAGCGTGAACCTAAGAAAAATTTAAAATTCTAAATACATAATGTTATTATTATAATTATTATTTAAAAATATATATAAACTTTACACTTTTGCTGGCCCGTGTGTATACTTGATTGTTTAAATTTGATGGACACTATAATATTTAACGAGTGTTGAAATTACACTACAGTGATTGCAGCTACTGATTATTACTTCCCATATCTGTGTAGTATCACTGGAGGACCGCTCTAAGACCAAATACTTATATATTATAGTTCACCTTATAATAACTATTAAATAATAGTATTCTAGTTAAGTTTCTACGCATATATGACTCATATTTGTAGAGAAAATTGTGTCTAGCTAATATTAGTTAAGCTATTTTAAATTTTAAAACAGCTTTTTTGATAAGTATGAAAAATTTGTGTAACTTCGATATGAACAAGACTTTTATTAAAGAGAGGAACGTCGTATGGATGGAACGTTTCATAGGACATGTAACTAACCTAAGGAAGCTTTAGCTCTTCCTTGAAGAACTTTGAAGCTTTCACGGGCACCAGCAAAGTTATTTGAACAATATGTGAATTTAAAAGTTGTAGTTTATTAGTACTCACCGCGAGCAAAGTGGAGAGGGCGCTTGCCATGAGCATCGCGCGGGTCGCTCGGGGTAGGCGGGCGGAGGGGCGCGCGCGAGCCCCGTCCGGCCGCCCTCCGGCCCTCTACCACCGTTGCACCTTCATTGCACACCTGGAACACATTACATACGTTTAATTTAATTTAAATTAATTGATGATTAAAAATCATTGACACAGAATGCTTTGAAAAGTAAATAAATTAGTAGAGAAAATCTTGATTTCGTATAATAAAACGGCTAAGAATACTCTCAATTAAGTCAACTTTTAAGCAAAACAAACCTAATTAAAATTGGTTTGGGGGCTATGATGGCACAGCCAGACATGCAGAACATACAGAGACACTCAATATTTATAACTTATAACACCCCTCTGCTTTCCTCGGGGGTTAATAAAAAGTATTGTACTGACGGACGCTTCGGTCGAGGCCAATCGTGGCGCACTGGCTAAAGCGTGCGACTATAAAAGCGACTTTAAAATTCGTCGGAAAAGGAATGGAAGTGTCTTAATGTAAACGGAGTGTTTTAACACTAAATTTCCAGGCATCCTCTGCTAACGCTGCTATGTGCGGAATACAAAAAAGACAATTCGCATACTTTGTAGTAATCCTTCTTAAGGTAACATTCATCTACCAATTGATATTATTATTATTATAATATTAATTATTATGTTTAGGTTTTCACATAAATTAGGCAAGTTTCATTTAACAAAAAAAAAAAGTCGCTATCAATAATAAAAATATCTCTAGACGATAAACATTTCAATAATTTTCTATCGCAACAATAGAAAAAAATTGCTTAAATTACATTCGATAGTAGGCAACTAATAGATAAGTAAAGCATTTGTATTATTATTAATATTAAAATCATCAGTTGATAATACATTTTGAAACGAGAGGTCAATTTAGTGGCTTGGTTTATGTATACGTAAATAGATGAATGAAAAGAAGACTTGTAAATTAATTTGTAGAGACTTGAAAGTCATTCAAAGTATTTTTCAAGAATAGGTAGATTACCTAGAATATTGTTGCTGTTTTTTTTCATCTTCAAGCCTTTTTCCACATATAATACGAGGTCAGGGGTACAAGCTTGCGGCTGTAAACGCGACAGGTTGTAGCTTCGAATCTCATTCGAGGAAATTAAAATATTAAATATTTTTATTCCGCCAAATACTTGAGGTGTCTATCGAGAAGCGGAACTCAACGCCGCGTTTTGTCTCGACACCAGAGTGAAGAAGTGACAATATCAAATACATATTTCCATTTCTTCGAGTGGGGATCTAGTAACGCTATAGTCACTCTGTGTCCTATCGGCCACGGCTGTCCTATATATTTATTACTTTTTTTAATGGTCTTATTTTATTCTACTCAACTACTACTACTTAAACGATAATTGTTACATATTATAGAACTTTAGGGATTTCAGGAAAAAATACTATAATTTTCTACAATACAGTGACTAATTACGTAAACATTCGCAAAATCATCGTGGACTTTGACCATTTTGTAATCAATCTGATGTCATTTACACACCTTCTTACGTTTATTACAATAAAATGATCATTTATTTCAAAATAGAAATGGAAATTTCGTATTTAAAGGTTATCTATTAAGTGCTAGAATGGAATATCATTTTTTTTTCTTCATTTATTTCAATGTCAATCGATTCAGTTGTTTCTTATCACCAGTGGCGCCGGGACTTATCTTGTACTTTTAAATATTTGTGCTATTATTCACATTTTCAGGAACGCGTTGCTTATAAGAGATTTATATAGATTTCTAAGGATTAGTTAGATTACTCATTTATAGATTTTCAAGAAATTAAAGGATATTTTTATATAAGAATCAACATTATAAAAAAGGATGTTTATTTAGTGCTGACGTATTTTATTTATTACTTTTTGTCCAGTCGTATCGTAGTAGCCATAATCCATACCTATATTATAAATTCGAAAGTAACTCTATCGGTCTGTCTGTCTGTCTCTCTTTTACATAATCAGGGCGATACCGCTAATTTAATTGTGATAAAATACTCATATGGGGATATTTGAGGTTCTCGGGATGAACATAGGATACTTTTTTTCTCATTTGTATCATTTTCGATATATACAAATATATTAAAATACTTATTAATTTGACATGCAATTTATTCCGCCATGTTAATAACAACCGTCGTTGCTAAGCAACGATTTGCGAAGATTGTTGTTAGCAAACGTTACCCAAAATGAGCTTGCTTAACTCATCTCTCTATTGAAAACTAAAAATAATTTAAGAAATATATTTAATAAAAAATCGTATAGTTCAAGCGGGCGTAGCCGTGTTCGGGTCCACTAGTATCTTAATATTTATTTGTTAGGTCTATAATTATGAATTAAAATATTTTAGAGAAACAAAGATAGGCCGGAGAACACTTCTATAGATCTTCGAGAACACAGCATTGATGATACAGGAAGAAGGTCACTTAAAAAGGATGAGTACATGTGTGAAGAAGTACTTGCTAGCGCAATGCGCACTTCAGAGGGTAGGCCCTTTGAAGTGCGCATTGACGGTCACCGATGGTTACTATCCCAGCTTATCTCTGTTCCTAACAAAGTTTGAAATTATATTACATCAGTACGATTACCTTAGTTTCTATAATTATATTATTAAATTCATTAATATGCCATCATAGCACAGTAGGGCACAGTGTTACTACAAACGTAATGGTTATGGGTTCGATTCATACCCGAGGAAAAAAGCCGGGTAATTAAATTTGCTGCTCTAATAAGAAAAGCGCGGCGTTTGCAAGCAAACAACACGCAATGTCTTGCGTGCAAAATTGGGAGGGAGAACGGAATGTCTTAATATTCCCCGGGTTCCCTCAGGGTATCCTGCTGAATGGAAATAAGTGTAAGATTGTGAAAAATCATAAAGCATATCGAAATTTTGTACAAAACTTTGTTAAGTTAAAATATTTATGATTTCTAAGTAGAGTTTCTTAAGATTTGCCAATTTATAATAAATATTGTACAGATATAATGGCAGTTAAAGTCTAATAAAAATATTATTAGATTTATCAACTAATTAAAATTGAATATCAATGGATAACAAATCAATATAGCAAGGAATGCAGCATTTATATAAAAACATTTATTAGACGTTTAAAAACTTTGGCTATCTCGATCTATTCAATTGTTTCGTCGATTGTAGTGAGATCGATAATTGATAATAATAACTAATTAATAAAATTCATTAATAATTTTCTGTTATCATCATATTCTTTTTCAGTGTTACTTACAGGTACGTTTCTTTTTACGCGGTGAAAATTTTGAATTAAATTTTATTGGAAAATTATGGTGTATGTGTGTAATATATCCAAAATTGCTTTGGTTTATAGCTTTTATCTTCACACGTAGTCACTTTTTTTATTCCTTCTACTCTCTCTACTTAAATTCTCTTTACATGTATAAAAAAAAAATAGAATAAAAAAAATACATAAAACAGTTTAAATGTGATTTACATAATATATTATTATATGGGTAAACAGTTGGTAAATACTAAATTGATTTCAGTATTAAATCAATTTTCTTGTACACAGTAACCATTACTTTCATTAATTAGTCAAGTCACTTGTTAGTCTTAGGTGAAGAAAAAATAGAAATGGTATGTTTTTAGACTAGAAAAAATAAATTACTGAAAGGAAATTCGTTAGCGTGGGCGTGTCTAGGCATTAGCCTGCCCTCCAGTGGCCCAATTCTATCGAAGTCAAAATAACGTCTAATATATGAAATCAAAATTTTCTCATTATTTATTTGACCGTGTAGCGTCATCCTAATAAAAGTGTCAACATGGAGAATAAGATGAACTGTAACTCAGTAAAATAAAATTCAAAAGTTACTTGACTTTACTTTTAATCAATCTTTTTTATATAGGTTTCTTAATTTTTCAACATAATGTTTTGTTAGTTTAAAATTTTAAGTTAAGTTTAAGATTCGGCTGCCGCTAACGATCAATTATCAACATCATCATTATTTCATTCTTTTATAAGTCATTAGGATATTTCCTTTAATTTGAAAATAGATTCTTACAAAAAGATATTCACTCACCATACATTTTCTGGAGAAGTAGATCTACTCTATGATTTATCTATCATTCATCAGCTTGTACAAATAATTAGGTTTCCGTCTAACATTATAGATTACGTGCTAAACAATCCAGCGTCAAACAAATGTTAAAATTTCAATAATCATTATAATTTATCATTGCGTGGTTTAATTATATTCCACTTTATCAATACAAAATGATCGACAGCCGTTTATCATTGGCAAGCCACGGAGCAGTAAATGTTATATATTTAAGAATTTATTTATTATGGCGTAGTGTCGGACTATAAACTTGACGGTTGTGACTTCGATTCCCACTTGTGGAAAATTTTGATTTCTTATTAAAGCTCTGCAAATATGGCAAAGTCAGGCGTTGATTTTCGCCAATGGAGTGTTTTAACACCAGGGTCCCTTTAGCTACTCTGCTATGAACATAGTCCAGCTGCAAAAGTATACTAAAATAAATTGACATAAGTATTTATTTTTAGTTATCGTGCTAAATCTAAATCTGTCCTAATTCAAATTTATACATTATATTGTTAATAATATTGTCTTTTCTTTATTTATATAAATACTAAAATAAGTTAAAAAATAATAAGTAGAGATTTATTATTAGAAAAAATATCTGAGTAACCGAAATGAACAATCAAAAGAAGTAAAAGTAACTAAAAGAAATTCTTAATATTAGAAAAAGTACCTAAAGTTTGGCGTGCGCGCGTACCAAACATTTTTCTATATTAAACAATTAATATTTTTTGCGAATAATATTAAATAAAATCCCAAATGATTAAAATTACGATATTTTAAGTGTATAACATTGGTATAGATAACCGAACTGAGATAAATTAATTATAAGCAGCAAATAATTACATAAAAATTAACAGTAATTCGAAAATATATAAAAATTTACAAAATCATCAAAGTCATCTGCCCGTTCGCGTCGGTCATACTATACCACCTTAATTATTTATTAGAATGTTATACAGTAAACTATAATTTCCATCAAGATGAAATGCTAAAAGTGACTCTTATATTTATTTTCATAAGGATGAATATCAAATTATAGAAATCATCTAATTTTTGTTAATGTATACAAATCTATATCAGCGCGCGCCATGTATGCGTTAAGCAAACTCACTTTGGGTGACGTTTTCTTAAAACAACAAACTTGGCAAGTCGTTGCTTAGCAACACGTAGCGACGATTGTTATTAACATGGCGGAATAAATTGCATGTCAAATTAATTATTTTAATACATTGGTATATATCGAAAATATTACAAACAGAGAAAAAAAAGTATCCTATGTTCATCCCGGGACCCTCAAGTATCTCTATATGAGTATTTTATCACAATTAAATTAGCGGTTTGACCCTGATTGCGTAAAAGACAGACAGACAGACAGACAGACAGACAGACAGACAGACAGACAGACAGACAGACAGACAGACAGACAGACAGAGTTACTTTCGAATTTATAATATAGGTATGGATTATTACTTTACGTCGCTATTATATATATTTATAGCGGAATTCAACGCCGTCACTAATACTTTCTTACTATATTAATCATTCCCGAGAACACCCATAAGAAGCATTTCTTATTCAAACCTAGTATGAACCTACGACGATTTGAACTTATCTACAGATGTGATCTACATAAAGATGTTAGAAATATATTATATGGCCGTATGCTAATATTATAGAGTATTCATGTCCAGGACGAAGCTTACGAACACGGAAAGCTAACTAAAAGCAATGCTTATTTTGATATATTATTGCTTTAGTTAGAAACAATACCTCTCTTTTCTTTTATTTTAGGTTGGTAAAGGTTCCTTTAGGTTCATTTGTCATGTAAATGTGATATCATTTTGCTTACTTGGTGTATTGGTTCGGAAGCTTTTGAAAGTATTTACAAAAGTAAAAGAAGGTTTGTTTATTAAGTACCCTACTATTAACAATAAAGAGAAGGGGTACGGAGAACGACAGAAGTACTGTAATAATTAATATTAGCCATAATTTAAAGTTTAAGAGAGACCATTGTGGTCAATATACACTCGGTGGAATTAATTATTTTCATTTCCTCATAAAGCATGGCGTTCAACACCGCTGCTTAGCACGAATTCCAAAAATTAAGCGGAAAGTGACGAAGGGAGTGTTTTAAGACAAGGTTCTTTCCGCCTACTCTGCTAAATGCAGGAAACAGCGTAAAAAAACAACACTTCAGCTCAGCAAGTATCGTTCATAATAAGTTAATAAACATAAGATAATAAGCCCTTAGAGTTGTGATTGATACATTATGCTATTTCAACGAGATCACCTAATATAAATCAAAGTCAGTTTTATCTAGATCTTTTAGCTGTGTACTCTAATGGTCTAAATATTTACATATTTACCTGTGGACAAAGGGGTCACGAGATTTTCGTAACAATCGTGGATACTGTAAGATTCATGTTTATAATAAAAAAAATCAGCTTCATGCTATATCCCGCACACATTAGGGTAGGCAGAGGAAACCAAGTGTTAAGACACTCCGTTCTCTACTTTTCGCTGAGTTCTGGAGGCATTGCATGTTGAGTGGCGGAACTCAACACCGCGCGCGCTCACTCAATAACAGCTTCACGTTTTTAGTTCGTCAACGGAGCGGAAAAAAGGAAAAAAAAATGCGCGAATCGAACTTTAGCCTTCTCATTGATTAGTTAAACTTTATCCCACTGAATCTATTGATTCTCATTCGAAGAAATTATTTATTTTCATTTCCTCATTCTTTCTTCAATGTCTCGAATCTAGGCAAAAAGTGGCTAAATGAATGTAACTAAAACTGCCTAGTGCTTTCTTATACATATTTACTCCAACTATTTTAGAAATGAGGGCCCCCGGAGGGCATGTATGAAGAGGTTGGTGACAGTGGACGAGGCGAAAGAGATATATAGAGACCGTAGCGTTTGGCGCTCCGTTCTCTCTGATTACCCCGCTAGGGATAAAGCGTAAAGATATGTATGTATGTATGTATGTACTACAAATATTCCTATGAAACCTATCTCACAAACTATTTAAATCAATCAGCTATTTAAATCATAATAAGTTAATATCTGTATAATATATAATAGTTATTTAAGCGTCATAAATACGTTATTCAGAACAAATGGCCGTCTGTACGTAATGATATAATTAATTTTATTCCATACAATTGCTATATTATAATAAATAATCGCGCGGACATTAATAAGATGTGTCAAGAGCACGGCGCCATTTTATTGTTGATTTTGTTTGTTGATAGCTGTTTTGAGTGGAATGTACATAGACGAGGTTTTGTTTTTGTTGAAAAGCTTTCAAAGTCTGTATATAGCAGGGTGGGCAGAGGGAACCTAGTGTTGAGACACTCCGTTCCTCACACACTGTTCATTTTCAAGATATTATGTATTAAATGGCGAAAGTCGACCCGCAGGCAGTCCGCAGTGTGGGAATCGAACCCATGACCCTCGGATTTGCTGTTAGACGTTGTGATGCGGTGCCATGATGCCAGGTGAGCCTCAATCACATCTTATGTTAAATAAAGCCTTAGTTGTCAATGTTGTTAAAATACGGACTACTTAACAAGTACTGGATAAACATTAAAAAGGATCGTCGAAAGCCACTTTATATGTATTTTTTATTATATACTAGCGACCCCCTTGCGGCTTCGCCCGCTTTTACTACTGGATTATTCATATAATGTATGTTTGCAAAGCACTTAAGATAATGTGAAAATTAATTAAACCCTAATGCAACCCGCATTTTCGTAGTTTCAATAAGGATTTTCCAATTGTTTTACACAGCAAGGATTTTTTAGTAGGTACCGTAATTTTAAATCTGTGCTACTAATCTTTTCAAGTACTTATTAAAATATATTTAAATTACTATTTTTAGATAGTTAAATGACATTAAATAATACATTCAACTCGAATTATCCAATACGTGCAAACGCATCTAAATCTTCGTTGCTATAAAGGCAGGCGGGTTTTTTTTTCGAGCTTGTGGTTAATGCTGAAGAGGGTATTCTGTCCCTGATGAAAAGCAAGCACTACGTGGCTGCCTGTGACGAAAATTAAATAGAATGCATCGGCCGGGAATTGAACCTGGGCTGCCCGCGTGGCAGGCGAGCATTCTACCACTGAACCACCGATGCGTGTAAGGCAGGCGGGCGCTTCGGACTCGCTTGTATAAGCATAACGTCGCGAGGCGCGTTTCGCAGCAAGGATTTTTTGATATTGTAACAACTTCTAAAGTACTTATTAAAATGAAAAACAGAAAAGACAGTTTTGATCTACATTAAATGGCCAACTAATATACTTATTTATATGCTGAGAATAAGGGATAAGTGAAACTTGACTCGATACAGTTGATGTGTCAACGGCGGGATGTGTCAACAATTAAATGCGTTTTTCTGTAAAACTATTTGCAATTTCGAAATATTGTAAAAAGCAAATTTTATCTTCGTTTAACGTAGAAAATTAATAAAGTATTTTAAAGGATAAGGATTAATACTATTATGGAAAAATATCCCTCACAATAAAAAATATATTGTAATTACTATTTTTAGACAGAAATATGATCACTACACGTTATTCTTAAAAGATACGAATATGCTCTCGCGGACTTTTTTGTAGATCTTATTAAGAGGAACAATACTCCTGTACATTTTTTTCATGTAGTATTTACCATTAGAGCAGCGCATGCGCCAAAGTGTCTCAGCGGGTAGGACTTTATACACATTTATCGTATTTATGTTAATTTACATAAGAATGTACAAATAATAAACTATATATAAACCTTTCCTGAGAAATACTCGACCTAATGGTGAAAACCGCATCCAAATCCGTTGGGTGGTTTAGAAGAAGAAGAGTTAGAAAGTTCAGACAGACACGAAAAGCGACTTTGTTTTATAAGATATAGGATGGGTCTAATCTGTCAGCAGATGCTCGATAATCATCCAATGAAACACAAAATCCCATAAACCCCTAACCAAGTTATAATAAAATCATTTGATATAAAACATTGATTCAATATTTTTAATCTAAGAAGTAACAAAAGTATTTTGCCTCAGAATCCGGCGGAAAGTGGGGAATGGAAGCATCTTAACACTTCTTCTTTCTCTCCACCCTGCTATATAACCTATAAAAAATAATAATAATCATCATTTTCCACAAAAAAAATTGCTAGCCATAAAATCTGTCCATAGAAGTGATCGTTCAATTCAATTCGTCGTAACTACACATAAAATGGCAAATAGAATTAACAAATCAAATATACGATGTTTTGCAGTTAAGTTTATAAAGCAGTAAATAGTATCTAGACCTTGCGCAATACTAACATAAATAACCTATAGCTATACCTGTACCTATAGGTACTCGTATATTACGAAATTGGCACTTTGTAGATTTCTAATTAAAAACAATTAACGATTTACTTGGACTTGTTTCGACGTGGACATGATTAATTATTGAATATAGGAATTATATTAATTATTTATATATTATAATGTTTTTTTTACGTTAATTTGAAGACGGTCTTAGTGAAGAGACTGACTGGTTATGGGTTCGATTTTGTTCAAACCCAATTCAGTATAATTGGGAATTCACCACTCTACACGTAATGTTTCTTATTTAGTTGGAAGGTGGTGGTGGTGGTGGAAGGTCTAATAACTAATTCTGAAAGAATTAAATAAAAGAATTTTGATGGAAAAAGGATATTTATTAAAATGTCAAAAGTTAAAAGAAAATAAGGTGACAGAATAATTTAATAGAATACAATTTATTTATTGTACTAGTATATCCATCCCTTTTCATAAATCAATTTATATTTTTGTTATAAAGTATTAAAAGTAATAAAAATTAAAATAAATACTTCTTTATTAAATGTCGCTTTATTAATTATTAAGTTTATTAATGGATTATTATTATTTTCTAGGCACAAAAGAGGAAGGAAAGTTTATAATATAAACTTTAATTACCCTCTCTCCACTCGAGTGAGGAAAACTATAATTTAATTATTTTAATTTTCTCGTTCGAAACGAATTTCTTCGAATACGAAGCAGGTGAAGTATGCGTAGCAATATGCGTAGGGTAGAGAGTCTCTAGTGTTATATACATATACGAGTAAACCAACTTTAAGCACAACGAATCACAAAACGTAAAAGCTTTCACTCCAACAGGAGAGACGGAAGTCGTAACTTTCATACGTCCATACAAATAATAATAAGAGCTCTATATTATTCATATAATATTCTAATATTATAATATAATATAATATAAAATAGGCACGTCCTCGATCCATTATAGTTAATCGATAGTGCGAAATCGCCAACGCGTTTGTTGGCGTTATGTCTATTGATCAGGCCACTGGCGCCTCACATACCGACGTGTAGCACCCACTCAGTGTGGCGACTTGGATAAATTGATTGCTTTTGAAATTAAAATTGTAAATTTTATTGAAAATTAAGGTTTTATTATAATAAAAATAATATATAGTGAAAAATACTAAATAACATGCTTTTCTATATTCAGTGCTATAGAATATGCTTGAAGATATAAATTAGATGAGCTTAAACTCCAGTTGTTATGGTACCATCGTCGGATTAGCTCGATAATACTATATTATGGTATTGTTATTTACATATATGTACATATAAGTGCCAAAGGTTTAATGATACAATTATTATAAGTGGGTCAAACTTAGTTTCTTGAATGTTACAAATCGACTTACTAATGCACCTCTTGAACTGCATAAGCAATTTTCTGTATAAATGATATCATTGACACGACATTCATATGAAGTGATCAAGAGTGAATCTCATATAAGAAGCTTTTTTTACCTTGGTTTCGTATCCCGCACATAGCAGGTCAGGCAGAATGAACATGTTAATTTAATGTTAAGAAACTCCGTTCCCATTAAAACACTTCCGTTCTCCACATACTGCCAAATCCATTTATTTTACTAATAAGTTTATTTTTTTCACTTTTATTCCAGATAATACACAGTGTGTAGATTTATTTTTTTTAAATATATTTATTAGAATAAGCTCAACTCCACAATGTCAGCGGTCGTTTATTTTATATGCACGATTAAATACTTGCGATAAGATTACGATTTAATCTCTTGATTGCATAAAATATTAAATTATATACATATATGTATATGTGCATATATATGCATGTATTTACTATTAAATAACACGAATAGTATGTATAAGTAATAGTAGGCTGAAGTTGTCTGTTTTATAATTTATTTATGTTATATTTATTTCCTGGGTGGTTAATGAGTTTTTGGCCAGTTTTAGCATATGTTTGTTTTTATTGGAAACTGAGTAAATTGAGCTACTATTGAAAACTGCATGAAAATTCTTAAGAACAGTTGATTGTTAGTGCCTATATAGGAAGGTTACCACAAAGGTTACCGCTAAGAAAGATTTGGCAAACGAAAATAAGTGAGTCACTCCAGGCACATTAAAAATGTTACAAATATTTAGAATTTATACTTTTCTTATTTAGATATTTTTTTAACTTCACACTGAATCACACATTTAGCACTGTAGGCAAAGGGACCTTAGTGTTAACATACTCCGTTACCATTATGCCACTTCCTTTACTCACTTTCCGCCGAATTTCGGAAGCATTGAGTGTCGAGTAGTAGAGTTCAACGCCCGCTTTTCCTGGTCATTAATTGATATCCTATGAGACGATGATGTATTTCTAAATTGTGAATATTTAATTCAGCGCTTACACTACAAGCAAATCCATGAGACGCGTCTAGTATAGCATTGACCTAAGAACAAAGAATGTACTTCGGCTAGACAGTATTAGCAAAAAAGTTAAATAATAACTAATTTATATACAAAAGTTTTTATTATCACGTGCAAATATTTCCTTAATAATAATTAATATAAGTAATTTCTGAAAGCTATTAACGGCACGTACTAATATAATTGTTATTGCAGCATTTATGTGGAGTTTTTGCATTTTTATTGATCATACATACATACATGTTGTAAATAAATGAGATATCACTTGTAAATGCGTAACTATGTTACATTTTTTATAAGTATTATTTACAAGGTAATAGGCACTTTGATTAATTAAATTTTACTTTGCTTGGAATTGAAATTTATTGGTAGTTTAGACCTCACTTTTTATTTTCTTTTATTATATTAACATTGACCATTTTTAGGGCTCCGTACTTCGCTTTGTTGTACGTATGTCAAGATGCGTATTGCGATTGCGTAGAGGTACCAAGGCTTAAATAAATGTCAAATGTTTAAGTCCCCCCGTAGCACAAAACAAATCAAGCTTCTAAATCAACGCAATCAAAAGATTTTATGATTCGTTTTTGTAAATATTTTGTATGAAATTAGCTGCATAGTTTACGCTTATAGAAAGTACTTGCCGAGGACCTACACCTATGAAATTTGGCAGAAAGTGAGAACTTCCAAAATAAATAAAGGAAATAATCCGAAAAGTAAAAATTTATCGATTTATTTTCATAGACAAAAAATTATGAAAAACTTATATTTGCAGTTCATTTCATACGAAGTGATTCCATCCATACATTTGAAAAAATAATTTTATCAATTTTATTCACCGAGTAATCAAAACTTCTAAGGTATTAAGGTGAGACCTTACAGTAGTAGTTAACAAACTTAGTTAAAATAACTATTTTTATGGCTTAACGTCGTATCTCGACATAGGAGAGTAGACAGAGGGAATCTAGGAACTTAGTGTTTAGACACTCCGTTCCTACTAAGACACTTTCTTTCCACATTCGCCGAATTCAGCTGCCATTAAGTGTTGAGTGACCTACCTCAACGCTACGCTTAACCTCGTTACCAAAAGGAAGTAAATACTTAAAACTTAAAAATAAGTAATAACCCAACAAAAAACATTCGTGTCACTTACGCAGAATCGATTGCCATAATAACAATTTATTAAATACAAAAGTATTCATAGCGCGGCTCGTTAAAATACTCGACATAGCTTTACGCAATTAAGCAGTGATAGCTGCTAACATATAAATATATAATATGTTTAGGAGTTATTTTGTTGTTTCGTTTGTTTGTGGTATTTAGACTGATTTAGAAAGTTCACGTTATTATAAAATTAAATTATTATAATAACTTTGTTTTTTTATGTATAAGTTGTAAAATAGTCTATGAGCAGTTTCGGAGGTCCGTTGTAGCGCAAGGGCAACTGTGACTGTAAACCCGACAGGTTTGGGTTCGATTGGCTCTCAAGGATATTTCATATTTTCATTTCCTCGCACTGATAACGAGGCATAAAGCATTGCATTCAGCCACTCATCGCGCATTGCCTCCAGAGTTTGGAGGAAAGTGGGGAATGGAAATGTCTAAATAGGAACGGAGTGTCTTGATTCCCAGGTTCCGTATACCTACCCGGCTATGCTGGAAACAGCGTGAATCTAAAATAAAAATATATAGAAGATATTTTAAAACAGTTTGGTCGTATGATACAATGTGCAAAAAGATTAAATTACAGGATATATAATATATCTATGTTATATTTTTATGAAAAATACTAGGTTACCTTAGTCTTACCTTTCGTAGGCAAGACTAAGGTAGATATAGAACACGTTACCCCTGCCAGTAGTATTCTTTATTTTCGTAATATTATTTTTTGTTAGAATGGAGCCACAAGAAGAACTCACCCTAGTACAATGACAACTGCATGATTGTTATTATACTCGTATGTAAGGACTAATCTCTGAGAAACTAAGAATCATATCGAGATTATCCTTTTCGATTCATATGTAGTAGAATCTAATATAGGGGACGATTCAAGTTTCATAAAGATTCGTCTAGTATTTGATATATAAATCCATGGGATACAAGAATATTCAAAGCCCGTAAAATTTTAGCAAATTACTTATATTAAATATCACAATTACATCCAATTGACAGCCTAATCAAATTCAAAATAGACTTTATAACATTAAACAACCGTATCATTGACAAGGTGACAAACGCCAGCATATTACTTCGAAATGGTCGGTAAGGGAGCCGGCATTTGCATTCTGGTAGCTGAACTATAAATAATAAGAGACAGGTATCTGTCTGTCTTTAGAAGTACAGACCTATGATACAAGACTTTGTTTATGGATACAAGTAAACATGGCAGTGATTAAAGTATTTTATTTGTGTTTAACTAGATATAAAATGACTCGTACTTTATATTTGATTTCACCAATTATTTTTGTATTTTTTTTTTGTCGAAACTCTCTATCTCTCTATTTGTCCTTAATGTTAAGTTTATATTCCCGTATTAGTTTCCCGCATATAGCACCGTAGGCAGAGGATACCTGGGAACCCAGTGTTAAGAGAGACCGTTCCCCACTTTGCGTCGAATTCTGGGCCTTGCTTGCTCAGTGGTGGAACTGGTCGCCGCGCTTCGCCTCGTTATCAGAGCAAGAAAATTAAAATTTCATATCCTCGAGTGAGAATCGAATTCACAGCCTGTCGCGTTTACGGTCACGCGCTTCTGCCCCTGCGCCACGACTGGCCTAATTATTATAAGGAACTACCCTACCTTCAAAAACGTGAGGTGAGACAAAGTGTGATGATAGATTCCGCCATACACCTATAAGGTTAACTATTTAGATCAAAATAAAAGCTTCCTATATCATAATTGAAGCTATAATCTAGATATTAACAAAATTTCATTCATATCCTTTAATATATTTTTAAGATTATAATGTTCCTGACGTTTTCTTAATTAAAGTGGATATATATAAGAAATTCGTTGCACTTTAGAATTTATGCTGTCAATAAAATTATGAATATTTTTATCAATTCAGCCAGCACAACTACCGGCTGTACTGTAACAGATATAATGTATTCAGTTTTAAAGTGACGGACGCAGGTAGTTGTTTTAACTCGTTACACTATTTGCATTGCAGATTTATGAATGGCGCTACATTTATTGAAATTGACGTTCTGCTGTCCTGACACCTTAACACTGGTTTAGATTAAGTAAATATATTTTTTATTATCAGTTTCACGCCATATCCCGCATATAGCAGGATAGGCAGAGGGAACCTAGGCCGCTTCCCGCTAACGCTGAATTATGAAGATATGTGTTCAGTGGCGCAACTTAACGCCGCGGTTTTTTTAACTATAACTAAAGGTGTTTTTTTATTATTTCGACCCACAATGCCTCCTGAATTCGGAGGAAAGTGGAGAACACTTGGAGGAAGGTGGACACTTCCTAGCTTCGTTCCTATTAAAACACTTCTTAATAGGAACGAAGTTTCTCAACACTAGATTCCCGTAATGGGATATTGCGTGCGATAACATTTATTCTTATTATTTACATAAAGTTTCTATTTAATTAGGCAGAAAGTGGGGAGCGGAGTGTCTTAACACTAGTTTCCCCCTGCCTACCCTGCTGTGTGCGGGATACAGCGTGAAGCTGAAGTTTCTATTTACTTTCTGATATAGCACACATAACTTTAGTGTTAACAATTCAATCAATAACCGACGACAGCGTGATTATTATCTAAAACAATAAGACTGGAACAAAGTCCTCTAGAGGCCGAATACCGAGGTGGCAGAATTATGACACAAATAATTACCATTACGGGGATATTTATGTGTAAGCGAGCTTTGTTAGGCCATAGCCTAAAAATATTGCAGTATTATCACTATTTGGTAGCAGCAGTATTTTCATTATATTAACCCTAGTTTGGCAGATATAGACGACAGACTTTCTTCATTTTTTGTTTTTCAGCTTCACCCTGTATCCCGCATGTACTATTTATTGTAGGCAGAGGGTTTTGACACTAAGTTTCCTCTGTAGACAGAGGGAACTTAGTGTATTGCACTCCTTAAATATACCTGTGAGAATTCACAATTCTTTTTAACATTCTAAAGTTATGCTATCCTTATTCTTTGAGGGAGTGTTCTCAATTGGCACTTCCAAGTGGCAGACTACGCTCCTGACTACACTCTAAGTAAGCTCGAGTTCCCAACACCTATTATTATTTGTGTAATAGTTGGATAACGCAGAAAAAATGTTCCTTTTAACATCTCCTTTCTCCTTTTCTCCATTCAAGGATGTCTGATAGAGATATTTCAGAGATAAGTTATCAGTACTTACTTTATCTGTTATTTAATATTTTTGTATGTTTTTTCGTGTGTAGTACAAAAATTAATGATAGAAAGTTGAATAATCAGGAAAAGTGTAGAGATTTCTCACTCCAATACCGAACTTTTTCCTTTATGTCATGTGGCAGAACTCAGAAATAAGCAATGTACAGAAATGACAAGGCTGAATATTAGTTATAATCCTATTGTAAAGTGTTTATTCGGCCTTACTATAATCTGTTCATAATCTTTTGCCGATAATCAGTATCTTAAAGCTAAAATCGTGAGAGCTTTAATATGTTAAGTATTTAGCTATACAAGATTGCATTTATCTTTTATCTTTAACAACTACATATTACCGAATTACGTAAATGCCTATGAACGCGTCTATAACGTCTTTTTTTTGTTTCACGCTGTATCCCGCACATAGCAAGGCAGAGGGAATTTGAGAACATAGTGGTAAGACACTCCGTTCTTAATTAAATATTTAAATACAGAGATTAGCGACTATAACAGAATATACTCTTTAAGTTTGAATTATTAATATAGAAATATAAATAAGCTTTAAGTTTTAAAATAATACAAAATTAATAAACTACTAGTTACATCGGTTTGTTTTATTTCTATAACGATTTCTGCTAAATATAATAAAAAAAGGTAACAATATACTAATTTCATAGTAATTACTATGTTCTGCGAAAATATCTAAAGTAACTGTCATATAAATTACTTTAAAGTACTTTAAAACGAATTCTAATTAGGTAATTATGTGACATAATGAGGTGTAGTGATGGCCGAATTTGCATAAAAGCTATTCTGTGTTCCGTAGGAATTTAAGTCTTTAATCGTTAATAAAATAATTTTGAAAGTGTTAAGTATTAAATAAGTTTGGACTAACAAGTTAAATGTCAAATAATTTAGGTAACCTCCTCCTCCTATATTTTAGTGGCGTTTGTAGTTTACATTATTTTTCTATATCTCTAAAATGTAGGTATTATATTGACTTTCAGGTTATATACCATATAGCAGGGTAAGCAAAGAGAACCCAGTGTCAAGATACTCCGTTCAAAATAATCTATAATAAGAAATACGTTTATATTTTTAAACTGACGAGTTGTTTATAGTTTGTGTAATTTGTCTTTATTCTAGCTTCGGCTTCATGTTATTATTTTTGTTCTACTTTTAGGGAATAAATGGTTTCTTCTTTTAAGGAAATGTCATTTTCTCAAGTTACCTACTAAATATCCGATCGGCCACAACGCCATCAACGAAAATATAGACTATAATAAAAAGAAATTAATTTCTAACGAAGACCAATATCAAACTGGGAAGATGTGTAATATTTCATTTTCAAAGAAATGTTTTAAAATCTTAGTTACAGATATTAGACAAAGTATCACTTTTGATATACTGAGTTCGATATTTCATTTCTCCGGTCAAGGTCGGCCTAAGTAGTCTCATGACCCAGTCATGTTCCTGAATGGTGGCTGCGTGACACCTTCAACTAGCCACTTCCGTGTTTGTTTGATCCTTGTAGACTGTACAATGTATAGACCTACCATATTTTTATTTAAGACGCTTTTATTATATCAACTATGCTATAAAAAAGGTAAGCCAATAAGTCTAGTAAGTCAGTGAGTTGAGCCTGGCTCTTGCTGTAAAAAAACATTTTTAACCTATCTATTTTTTAACTACATTAAGAACAAGAAAAGGATTTGTTTCTGGTCCTTAACGCACTTGTATGTAGGTCTAAAACTTCTTAACTTGAAGAAGCTTTTTTCTAATAACAGACTAACATTTATTTTAAGTTTTATGAAAGATAACAAATCGTAGAAACAACTTCATGTTTCCCCACATAGCCAGGAAAGCTATGTCGGACGGATCCTAGTTTTGCAACGCTACGTTTACCCTCCAAATTCAAGACATTAAGTGCTTAGTGGTGGAACTCAATTCCGTTCTTTGAAATAAAAACAATTTTGATGTAATCATTTTCCAGAGTGGGGCTCTACCATTCAATTTCAATTCAATCATTGCACTTTTACTTTTTACAAAAATATATATTTTATAAAACATTTAAAATTTCAAATATTGTGTGATATTTTCTTTGGTCTATGGCAAATTGTCATAAGACAGGGTTGATTACTCTAGCGGGCGCCGGATCGATCAAGTTCCTACTCGATTCATATCGAGTTAGAAAGATATTTTTTTCTTTTCTTGACGTCACTGACAATATTGTTCCTTAATATTTAAAAAATATTTTAAGTAAGATACGAGTATAAACAAAAAGAAGCTGATCTGTATTGAATGTTTAAAACCTGGTGAGAAAAGAGATTTTTTTATCGAATTATAGTATTTTTTTAGTAATTTAATTCAAAAAAATAATAAAAAAGTATTTTGAACAAAAACATAACATTTTGTAAAATTTCCGCCGTTTGCCGTTCTGGCGCATCGGCACATAGTCAAATGAAGAAGAAGAAGAAGAACGAGATGGTTGTGGGTTTCAATTTCCACTCGGAGGAATGATTTATTTGCAATTCCTTTCCGGGATAACAAGACAAAGCGCAGCGTTTAGTTTCGGCACTCAACACGCAATGTCTCGATAATTGGGTTTCCCGCATAGTCTCCGGAGGGAACAATTACAGAGAGAAACGAAGTTTTTTTAGCATGATACAAATTAAAAAAAGGAGTAAATTACTCTACTTGTAAAAACTAGTAAAAAAAAAAATCAAACCAGCACTTATAATTCTTATGAAGAAGTGCAAATTGAATCTTCGCCTCTATCATTACCGGTAGCTGTTAATAAATGTTCCAGAAAACACATGAGCCTATAAAAGGTATGAAAGCGATTACGTGTGATAGGTGTGACAATTTATTTATGACATTTAACCGTCAAGCACAGTGGTCATTATCACTTACTGAGAACGAGGTAGCGAATTTGACATACTTGATAAAATTATAATACTTAATTGGATTTTTTTAAGTATTATCCTGTAGTCAAACTTGGTGTGAAGATATGGTATTTCTTATTTTTTCGCATAATTTTCAAGATATTACAAGTTTGAGTGGCGGACGTCAATGCCGCGCGACCAATTCATAATTGACACTTTTCATGTTAGATAGTCCCTATATCGAGGGAGGCGGACAGAGTTACTTCAGGCACTTAGAATATATCGCAAGTAAGGGCCTTGTTAAGTTTGTTCCAAGAGTTAAGTATTCCAGACTCCTACTGAGAACTGACTAACTACTGAGAATATCGAATATCGCATATATGGCCGACATAATGCTAAATAAATGAAGAAGAATATGATTACAAGAACATTTGTACTACCCGGTAATGGTATCTATGGCCCTTATCTTAGCTACAGGCATAGTTTCAAAGTCAAGCAGGTGCAAATTTAATTCGAGCTCCGTGTTGGAGAAAAAGTAATTGTATTTTATGACGTTATCGCCGCAATAATTTCTTGTTTCAAAGTAAGCTGGAGGGTCTCGTCGGCACAGAACATGGCTCTGTAGAAGAGGCTTTATTTAAGTGGTATGAGCAGAGAAGCGCGGTTTGTAACTTTTAATTATTATTTTTTTTAACTGACTTCTGTAAAAGGAGGGGGTCATCAGTTTGATTGTATTTCTTTTTATATTTGTTCCCTTAGAGCTTCTGACTGGGTGAACCGATTTTGATGACTCTTTTTTTATTTGAAAACGGGTGCTTCCAGTGTAGTTAATTTGCTACTATTTAATTTAGTCCACTTCTGGCAATATTGAAAATATAGAAAATCACATACCTAAGTCTTAAATTTACACCGCATCGCCCAATTTTCAAGCATTTTATCTTTTTATCAAAGGAAGTAAGTGAAAATAATTCAATTCCCGAAATGAGAATCAAACTCACAACTAATAAAACTTTAAGCATTGTAAGAATGTTAAGAAATATATTTTTTCTAGTTGTAAAACTATTATTGTTAGGTAAATAATGTGTATTTTGTTGTTTAAAACCAAAACATAATTTTATTTGTAGGTATATTCATAGATTAAATGTTTTACGAGTATAACAACCGTATATAAGAATTATGTAAATGTCAAACATGAAGTTTATTACATTGTGCGATCGTTAATAATTGTTATTTTCTAATAGTTAATTAATTTACATAATAATAGCAGTCTACGTATAAGGAAAAATCAAATTACGTCATGCCATTTCTGATTACTCGCTATTCTATGCTCCTAACTAAATAAGGCTTGTAGAGAAGTGATGGATGGCTCGAGCTAAGTTATATTTCATTTAACTTGTATTAAGCTTCCTGTAAGCTTAGTTAATGATTTTTTAACACGTAGAACGTCGTAGCAGTGTAGTTTGTAATTATTTGGTAATGTATGACGGTATTGGGTTCGATTTTTTTTTTACAGGGAGTGGTTAGAATATTTTTGTTCTTTGACTTGGTATGCCAAGTGGCAACGAGGGAATGACATTGACAATTACTTAATTGCTTTCTATTCGCTGCCTCTTAACTTTCCAGTTTTGAATAATTTGTTTATTGGCGGAACTCAACGCTGCTTTTTATTTACCAGAGCAGGGAAATGTAATCATGCCTCCGAATGGGGAGCTAACCCACAACGATTACACTGATGTGATGTCCCACAGCTTCACAACAGCGTAATTGAAAAATTGGCATTTATTATCTCTATGGACTTCTTTCTTTTAAGGCAGAAAATAATTAAAAATAACATTTCATGGTTCACTTTCCACCCATCATAGATTTAGCATGTTGGGTGCTAAACCTTAGGGCTTGCGACGATCTATTTCAGTACCTACACTAAGAACAAACAATAAAGAACATCTAAATTCAGTTTTTATATATATATCTAATTAAATCTAAGACTAAACGCTAATAATTACTGTAACGATTCCCGTATAACATCTTTATTCATCAAGTGCAACAAGGAAGCCTTGTGAATAATGTTTTTGCGTGTCGACAACTTTGAAACGATTTAATATGAATAATATAAGTAATTATGTATACAGCATTTATTGTATTAATTTATTTTTCCTCTGTACTTAATTGCCTTAATAAATTAATTGGTTTTTGTAGCCTTTTCATTTTTCTAGCGACTGCTGGTTATAATTAGGTTAATTATTAATTTATGGAATAGGAAACAGACGTTAGAGCTTAAGAAATATATTAATAGCTAGCGACCCGCTTGTGACTTCGTTCGCTTGAACGTGATAATTGAAATTGAATGTTTATTAAACTATAAAAGAAAACTTTTCTAAATCGGTTTTGAGCTGTTTTGAGATAAGAGTGCACAAATGCACGGACAAACATATCAATATTTCTTGTTTCTTGTTTCACTTTACACTACTCAAATTAAAACACGTAGACTTTAAAACATAAATATAATAAAAGAATAAAACACCCATATCTTTGAACCTCGTTTATAGCGTGAAATAAGTGAAGACGCGTGAAATGGTTATGTTTATAGTAAGTATCGACAGCGTTATTATATTAGCTGTGGAGCTCGAATGGACCGTTTGACCTTAGCGGAGCGTGGAATAGTACTTTGCGAATGATTCTACTATGGTATTGGGTTCATACTCTAGATTTCTTGATTGTGTTGTTGTTTTTTTTAATGGTCAGCGATGTATCCCGCATTTAGCAGGATAGGCAGTATTACGCCTTTAGTTCTGCATTTACGTTTTTATTAATGTTCACGTTTTTTTCTTTTTTTGAGTTTATTAGTCCCATTTTTATTGCGTTGAATACTTTTACAGCATAGTTATAGAGAAACTACGTGTTAAAGTTGGATTCAGAAAATGAAAAAAAGATAAAAAAATGCATAATAAAGAAAACGTAATTGGTCTCTTTTAAAATTAGTTTTTTAAAATTACATGCTATGTAGCGGATATGAACGCCGCATTTTCAAACAATGCAAATTTATCCAAATAGCTGATCTATCTCATATATGGACCGTTTATTTTGAAAGTGGTGTAAGTCCATTTTTGAGAAAAATGAGCTATCACGTAATTCATGCTTAATTTAATGTAATTTTTTTATATATAACTAGTCCGTGTTTAATTTCTCAAAAAAAACTCATGTTTTGAACAACTTAAAATCAGTCGGTAAATGAAATTGCATAATCATCGACATACTAACCTTTAATTTTCTCGAAACAAAAGAAAATGGACTTACACCACTCTCAAAATAAACGGTCCATATATAAGTATTGTTTACTAAATAAAAAAGCTTTTAGTAAAAGTCGACAATGTGGCGACACACTACAAAGTTGGCACATAGCACCGCGTCGTTTGTGTGTGGTCTCTATACGATGCTCCAGATGGATCGCGGACATTTATTTTACGAACTTGAAAAATATATAATTTATAGTCTATAACCTCCATACTAGTACATGGTCCAGTAAAATCATGTAATATAAGCAGACAGAACTGAAGTATCGCAGTAATCTATAATGTAATTGTTTGTAGGCGGAGCTTATCAAAGTAGCAATTATAAAATAGATTCAGTTATGTTAGAATAAACAAGTTATTTATAAAATTAAATAATCATATTGTTATCGATATTTTTTTATTTTCACGCAGGTAGATGACTTAGGCGCTTTTTCTCCTATTTTCCGCCCAATTCCCGACATTGCATAGCAGTGACTGGTAACGAGACAAAGCGCAGCTTTGAGTTCTGCCACTCAACACGTAATGCCTCAAGAATTCAGCGAAAAGTGAAGAAAAGAAATGGCATTTTTTCCACCACGTAAACGTTTCACACTTAAGCTTAAAATTAAAGCTTGCAGCTAACAATACTGATGTATTTCTTATTCTTATTAGTTGTATTATGACGTATTAATAATGTTTAGAAACATAAAAATATAACCATATAATATTCCAATAAAAAAGTACAATTAAATAGTTAGTGCGTAAATTGGCCAATAAGCCTTAATTGAGATATTGAGTTGAATGCGTTAAGATCAGAATCTCGCTTACATCGTTACGCCCGAGTACATTCGAGTGTAAATCAAATTAAATTATTTTCTTTAGCTTCACGCAAAATTCTGCACATAGCAGGGTACGCAGAGGGAACCTGGGAATCTAGTGTTAAGATACTTCATTTCCTATATACTGCATAGTACACATGCACTGTATGTCATTTCCGCAAGTGAAAATGGAAACCACTCGCACGCCTGTACTCCTGCATCACGATTGGCCTGCAGGATTTTAATTCTTGCTTTGATAGCAAGAAGAAGTACAGCATTATTTCGACATTAAAAACGCAATGTCTCGAAAACTTGGCGGAATATGTCTTGACACTAGGTTTCCTCTGCCTACTCTGTTTATTATTTAATGGAGGAATACAGTGTAAGCTAAAAAAATGTAACACCGTTCAATATAATAAATACGATTAGATTAAGGAGACAATCCATAAAATGTTATAGTCAAGGAATGTTAATTTATAGAATTATTTTAACAATTTCATAGAAACAACATAATTTAAAAAAAAAAACAACAAAAAAAAATACTAAAACTTTTCTCCACGTCGGTACAGCGTACGCGCGGCACTCCCCGATGCGTATCTCAGATACGAATCGATACAAAGAAGCAAATTAGCTGTTCACGATTTATGCATTTGACAGAGTACCTGCCTGCAGTATAAAATGGACCATATGTTGCAAATGTATGGAAATATAAATGTAATGTAACGACAATTTAGTTGCAACGGATTTTGATAACGACCACTGTCGTTTAATTAACGTGGTTGAATTAGTTCTTGTATAAGATATTTAGTATATTTATAGTTTTGTGAGGTATTTTTGTTTGTGTCGATACATAAAGCTTAGTTTGTGGCTGAGGTGCATCTTAAAGTGAGCTGAATAATAGAAAATGAAAAAAAGTAAAAAAATGACTCACTAGTTTCTCTCTGCCTACAGAAACTAATTCTAAAAACTAAACTAACTAAACTAATTTTATTTTTAGCTGATAAATAAATAGAATACCCCTACAGAAATCATTATATACAATACGTTAATAATTTTTTGTTTAGTTTCACGCCATATGTCACACAAAGACTGGTAGGCAGAGGGAACTTAGTGTAACATTATCCCTACTCGGAATCGAACCCGCAACTGTCGCGTTCACAGTTGCGCCAAGACGGTCTCTTCTAGTATTACGTTATTACCTAAATGGCATAAGTAAGAACTAGGCATAAATTTATAATTCCCATTTAATTTGCAGTAACTCGATATCAACCAGCTATCAAGGCAACTTATTACGTTCGTGTTGAAATATTGTCTAGTTCGTGTAATGGTGGGTCACGCTCCAATTCGTCTCATTAGTAGCAGATCTACGGTAGGTAGGTAGAGAGCTAGAGGGTAGGCAGGTAGGTAGGTAGGTAGGTAGGTAGGTAGGTATGTAGGTAGTAAGTACTAATGGTTATATTATGCAACTAGTGGCTAATTTAACATACAAATTGTACTGTATAATTATATTGCATGGTCGTTTGAAGATGTGTTTGTTGTAAATCAAGTTAATGTTTAATTTTATCTTGCGGGAAGATCTTGCGAGGAGTTAGTTTTGATTGTAAACGTTGGTTCTGGGTTCTATTCTGATTCGGGAGCATGATTGCGTTTAAATTAATTAATTTCTACTAAAGGTAGAGAAAGTGCGGGTCTACGCCTAGCGAGGAATTTTCGTGGATTGCGTGTTGAATGACGGAGTTTGACTTTCACCATCAGAAAGAGTAAATGAAAATATTTTATATAAAATCATTCTCTGAATTCACCCATTTCTCTTCCGTCAGAAGCTTCCCCACGACAGTCCCAGAAAGAGCTTTCTGAAGAAAAATGGGATAAATCATCGCTAGGTTTTTAAAACACAGATCGAAATAGATATATATAGATACCTTTATCTAAAGTTTATCTAATCTGTACAAGTACTCGCCGGTCGTGAGTACTGAGTAGAGTCGTCTAAAAGTCGACGTGCATTTAATATGACAGCCATTTAACAAGTCAAGCCGTTAGATAGTAGCGCCTTATTAACTTTACTAATAGGGTTTGGTTAAGGCCTGTTGTTAAGGTTCTGGGTTCGATTCTTACTCAAAGAATATATATTTTTATTTTTCTGGAGGGGAATGGAGAACCCTGCTATAGGCAGGCTACAGCGTGAAGCTAAAAAAATATTCGTTAGTTCGTTAACGCTGACATAATTCAGACGAGTCTTATTGTTAGTAGAGGTGGATCGAGCTTTTATAAAATTTCCTTTTTTTATTCGTTCCGTAAAAAAGTGCAAATTAAATTTCCGGTACTTAACGTAGATTTTTTTTCTTAATATTCTTCATATGTTTTTAGAAGAAGTATAAAAATCACCAATCAGCGTATCTCAATTATGAGAATAGAAACACTTAATTATTAAATACCTAAATGGTCTTAATTAGTCAAAAATTTCACGAAATTACCCTTTAAAGTTAATGTTTTAGTACTTGAAGATATTAATCACAGGCTTATTCGGAGGTAAAGGTTTTAAATGTTTCCTGGCTATACTAGTCGTCACCCACAACTTTGCTTGCATGGACTGTAAAACGTAAAACGAATTATAATTTTACCAGTTCTCGTAGATATTTTGAAAAATTCTCTTTTAAAAATCCCCTACACTCCCTCACCTACCCACATGCCAAATTTTAATTTTCTAAGTCCTGTCTTCCAGTCCAGTTCATTCGTCTGTGCATTGTCTGTCAACCATTCGGTAACGGAAGAGTTTTATATATTGGATATATACATTACATATAATGCGATTTTACAAGTTATACAATAAAAAAAATCTTTTTTAATACCAAACTTTAATTTTCTACTGTTGTAATTATAATATATTTCTTATTATTGTAAAGTCAAAATAGTTTTTCTAAATCTGTCATAATATCTATACAAATCGAACCCACTACCTTTGCCACACGGAACAATACTATAAACAGATTTTACAAAGACAACTTCTTAGAATAACAGTACAAATCGATCGCATCAAAGGGCGAAGTAATGACAAGCGTTGACAGATAGACATTTAAAATTCTTCGATGATGTGCGGAGCTTTCGACAGTGTCAATGTTCTTAATATAGGTTATATTTTATACATGATGAATTCCCACCGCGCAGGGTAGGCGGAGGAAACATGGGAACCTAGCCTTAAAACACTCCATCCCTTATGGCTGATTTTGGGGTCCCACTCAAAAGGATTTTTTTTTTGTTTTGGTGACAAGAGGAAGCGCAGTAGGCGATGTCTCGAAAATTCTGCAGTAAAGAATGAACGGAGTGTCTTAACATTCCCTCTGCCTACCCGACATCATAAAGAAAAAGAATAAAAACAAAGAAATAAAACCATAAAACGAAAAATGGAAGCCATAGTAAATAAAATAGAAGGTAACATGACAGTGTAGCTACGCGCGTTGCGCACGCGCCGACCACCGGGGGCGATTGATACAAAAACAAATTCGCCGGCGACCACACAACTCACTTTAAAAATGACTTAAGCCGTTTATATATGAAACCGTGTTATAGAATTTTGCAGACTATTTTTAGATTATAATAACTTTTAAGAATATAAATAATGATTGTTAAAGATTATAGGTGAAAATTAAATATTGAATAACATATTGGTCGTGTTACAGCACATAGTTTGCCTGTGAACGCGATGGTTGTTGGTTCGATTCTCTCTCTCCGCTCATGCTAGGTAGGGCACAGGGTTGAGTTTCTCCACTCAATTGGACATCGTAGTGTCTTAACACTAAATGGAGGATTCGAATCCACATCCCATCCCAGTATCAAACGTTACGACTGCGCTACAATAGCCTCGTTTGATAATTTAGATTACATTCATACTCCAAACAAGACTGAACCCGCAATACATCGAAGTTTATTAGCATTGTTGATAATATACACTTAGATTTTATAGTCTCATTCTATGAAGATTTAACGACTATTTTCATACAGTTAATAATTTTAATGACAGCTATCGTAAAACAAGATAGTAAATAATAAAGAAATTATAACCGTTTACAAAGAAAGTCAAAATAGATATTGGCAATGAAACAATGTCAAGCGCCGACTCTATTAAGTTGTTTTGAACGTCGAGAGAAATGCGCCTCTACAAAAATGTATGTAGAGCTCGATGATAATAAACTGATTAAACTAACTTTTATTATAAAGGAATAAAGTTGAAAATTGAATTTGTTTAATTATTGAATGGCAAAATAATGTTAGCTTTAAGACAGCCTGCGTGAAACTGAACAAAAGTATTAACCGCAATTTGCTCCAATCAAAAGGCGTTTGGTGATCTTGACCTTAGATCTATATAGAAAACGGTGTTTGTTAAAATAGCATGTGTTATTCTAACAAACAAGGTGTGTGAAATATATTTTAAGTACGTAATGTTTAAATATAATGTCTATTAATGTGAAATAACTATCCTTGCTCGTAAATTGCTATATCTATGTTTAGGTTATAATTTAAAATATGTCTTCAAGTAAAATTCAAACTGGCAGCCATGGCCTACAATCACATACGCGCCACCATGTCACAATGGTGTCAACAACTTGTAAATTTCAATGTAAACTAACTTGACTAACTATCGTATAAATATACAATTAATATTATTCTTCGAAAAGGTCAGCAATAGGTACCTACCTCTAGGTACCAAACAGATGGCTATCTTACTAAAGAATCAAATACCAATCTTGCCATGTAAAATATTATTCTACATAGAAATTATGCTTCGCATTAATTCTTGGATCACGTCGGCCTCTTTGATGGACAAGTGCGGACAATATATTTACAATATGCTATAATTGATGCTGACTACTATATGAGAATCTACGCAGTCTTTAAGCTTTTGTTCAACCAAACATTCTCTTCTGCTTTATAATATTAATATTACATAGAAGTATAGATATTAACAATACAGATTCAAAGAAACCCAAAATCAGGTCAAACCATCATTGCATTTAAAAATGATTTATTTCAATACAATGTTTTATGCTAAATTGTTCTTAAAATCCCTCATGACATTTACAACTCGCGTAATTAAGAGAAGAGCGGCGTCACTACAAAGAGAGTAAATTGATGATACACCATTTCATCTGTCAAAGCGAAGTGTGGACGACGATTAGTGAAACAGTAGGTTGAATAATTGAAGAGTGACAGGAGTGACACAGCTCTTTTTTATTACTACTTTTTTGTTTTACTTTAATACTTTCCAAAATTGTGGGATTTTCGTCTGTTTTCTGTTAGCTAGCTTATTTTTTTTAAAATATGAAGTAAATAAAATATTTTGTTCTATATTTTCTACTCATTTGAAAAGTTATAAGCAAATGACTATTTATAAAATATTTATTTTTAAATTCTCATCGCCTTCACCTTAAGAAAAAAACATTCGAACCACCATAAATGACTGTAAACAAAAAAAATGTAGTTACATCCTATTCCATAAAAAGTGAACATCCTTAAAGTCACTTAAGTGATAATATAAATTAAATTAACAATTTATTATTTACTTTACTTTTGAAAGTAATAAACGAGTATTGTGTTAAGAATAACATACAGCACTTGATGCTAAATCGAGATTTATGATCATTGATGTATTGAGTGCCGTCAATGACAGAAACGATGGCTCGTAAAATCGTTATAAGCATCTCATTGGCGCCACGTGCAAGTACCTTGCTAATTCCACGCCTTTTGACTGCTCAGGATGACTGTGGGAGGTATCTGGAACAAATGTAATGAATAATTAAATTATTTTTAAGGATCTGATTATATTAAAAAAAGTTAATTAATAGATATAATGGGTATAGGTTTTGTGGTAAATCAATTTCAAATACGTACAGTTTATATCGTATACTTTGCAGTTGCAAAATAATTGATAATATAAATCGGGTTCTAATCTTGATCAATTTAGTAAAATTATAGCATTGAATTACCTTTATAATGAACTATAATAAATATATCTCTAAATAAAAAGATTCTGGAAGAATTAGAATTTATGGCCTATATTACAAAAAATATATACCCTCGTAAAAAACTAGTACGTGACCGACAAAGTTAATCATGATAACTAACACTTTGCTAATTCTCAAAACGTTGTGTTACAATTTCATAGGATCACATTTCAACTGAACTAATGTAGTTAATTGGATAAACTGACGTGTGAAACGTTTTGTTAAATTTATTATAGCATTGTTACGGACATAATCTGTTAACTCGCGACGTGACCGAATCTTAGATGGAGCTTGGTACAAAGAGAACCGCTGTTGCTGTCGGACTGTCACTTCTTAGCACTGTTTCCGTAAATTAAATGTAATACAGTCAATGATACTGTGGGCTGTGAAATAATATATATTTTCTTAATTTATCATTTTCTTAATTGATCTTAGTAAAAGGAACGCTACTATATTATTTAATATTTATTATTGATGTATAAAACAAATTAACTTTAATAACTAGTATAATTTGCAATGCAAATAAAAAAACCTACTGCTACCTTTTACGCATAATCTAAGTCTAATCCCACCTTGTAGAGTCACACCTACTACACATCAACCAATCCTAGAAGCTACAATCTATATTATAACTTATTAATAATTGATATGTATAAATAAACTAGACTCAATAATTTTAATTACTTCCTCTTAGCAAGTATCATACTTACATTAACTTACAATATAATACCAAGGCGGTCCATATATCGTTTTAAATGATAAATTAAACTTACATAACTGACAACTGCTACAAACAACGCAGCGGGAATCTCACCGCATTAATCTCTTTGAAATGAACTCTACATTCGATCATAAACATTATTGTAATGTAAAAATTGACGATTTTACTTATTTCCATTGCCACCGACAATGGAAATTCTTCTCTATTCTATAAGAATTAGAGCTCAAATCTTGTTATATAAAGAAGTGGTTTAATGTTTGAAATAATTTTACAGTGTATCAGGTACCATCCAGACGTGAAAAGTGCATTATAAATACTTACAGTAATTGCATTTAAGCGAATGTTAAGAGCAATACATGCGTAAATCCTTTGAAGAGCTAAAGCTAAATAATTATTTCTTGTTTCATATATTTATTGGGAACGGTAGCATTATTTAGAATGGAGATAGCGGGTTTGATGTCTAAGAAATGCAAATTATTTTTTATAAACTAGTCACAGAGCTATCAACGACAATATATTTACATTTGTACCTTTAGTTTTTTACGATGTTAAAAAACATGTGTATCAATTCAAATTATAGACTAATTATATATCTAATTTTATTTCGTTAAATTCATACATATACATATTTTTTAAGTAATGTAATAACAAACATTGAAAACGTCAAATAAAAATAAATTTGGACATTTAATTTTGTCACGAAGTGTAATCGTCATAACATAAAAACTTTAAAATATTAGTAATTTATATATAAATAACTTCTATGAATTAACAATTCTAGTACTAAAATAACCATTATCAATAATATATTTGATTAAAATAATTTCCTCAATTCATATTTATTATGTGCAAGGGACCAGTGAAACGATAATGAGCTTGACACGTGAACCCTCGAAACCGCATATTCTACATTAAATTTATCGTTTGTATCTCGCTACTGGAGGTATTTCATTGAATTTATTATACATTTGGCATTACAGTGTTGGGAAATTATAAGAGAAATTCCATGTTGAGATTGGTGGAAGTATCTCACTATATGAGCGATGGTTTAGGTTCGATACTAGATCGCGGGAAGATTTTTTTCAAAACAAGTCTTTTTGTATTCTCGGTCTGGTTAGATAAAACTAAACACACAATACCTCAAAAAATCGGCAGAAAGTGGTGAACGGGGAGTGTTTCAATTGGAACGGAATGTCTAAGCCTAGGTTAACAGGTTCATAAGTGAAATCTCTTTAAAATTTGAAATTAAGTGGTTTTAAATTTAAAAAATATGACATTCTGTGGAGTACACACTTGAGACTAACATGGCGCAGTGGCGCAAGCGTGTGGCTGTAGTCGTGTCGGTTGTGAGTTCCATTTGCACTCGGGGGAATCGATTATTATTTATGAATATTTTAATTCCTTCACTCTTGTAACAAGGAGAAGCGTCACGATAAAATCCGCCACTCAACACGCAATGCCTTGAAAATTTAGCGAAAAGTGGGGATTATCTTAACACTCGATTCCCTCTGCTTACTTTGCTATTTGCAGCATATAACTTGAAGCTGAAAAAAATTATGTCTCAGAAATGAAAGATATAAAAATTGAGCCCATGATCGCGTTCTATTATATTCCATTTTAATAACAAACGTGTCATAGGATGTAACACCTTACAATTTAATTTTTAACACCCAAAAAATATTTATTTTTTTTAAACCGAATACCCCGAGAGTACCATCAGATAGCTCTCATTATTATCTACTTTACATATAAAAAGCCCCAGCTACACCCAGTCCCACCGAATCGAAAGTTCAAACTAGGACATTAGGCAATCTAATTAGCATACCTTTATGCTTTAAAAGCCGCTATCGCCTTCAAATGATCACATATTTGTGCCTCAATTTGTTTGGTCTACTGATTGAAGGCATCCAAGTTTTATATATGAGAAAAATGTAAGGACCCCGTGGGAACGTTGCTACGGTCAATATTGATATATCTATTCATTCTTACCGACTGTGGCAGCTTTTTCTATAGCATCAAACAATTCCCCTGCCTTTTACACCTACGTCGAGTTTGTATTTAGGTTTCTGATTAGCCTGTCGCTTCGCCGATATATAATAGTAAATAATGCATTTTTGTGGGTCACTTTTATAGCTGGCTCGTCGTCATGGGTGGTTCGGGTGCCTTTCTCATTTTTATGACAATTCTCCCTTTTGGTTGCCGCGTTTACGTAAGAAATGATAGTTTTCGTATATTCATTGTTGCCTTAAACTGTTTGGATATACGTAGTAGCGGTTTGCGTTTGAGGTTTTAAAATATGTCCCCGAATATATTTGTTGGTATTTGACAGTTCACGCTGTATCCTGCATTTAGCAGGGTAAGCACGTACCGCTCAACTTTGGAGATATTGGACGTTCTGTGACTGAACTCTCTAGCTTGGAATTTAAAATAATCCATTTCCTCGAGAAGGATTCGAACCCATACCACACCGGTCGAAGTTACATCCGCACACTTGTGCCCCACTGCCGCAAATGACCTCAATTATATTCAATTCCAGTTCAAATACGTTTTTTTCATTCTCACTTCTTAATATTGCAAATCGGAGAATCGAGCGCCGTTACTTAACACGAGTTGTCTCAAAATACGACGGTAAGCAAAAAACAGAGTGATTTAACACCAGACTCTCTTCACCTATAAACAAAATTCTTCCCATGCTTTACATTTAGAAAAAAATGCAACGTTTCATATATTCTTGTTAATAGAAATCAACAATCGATACAATATATAATAGAATAGATTTAGAATCGCCTCGATAATCAAATTAAACCCCTAAATATGATGCGGACGTCGTAAACTGTTCGCGGCTAATTACCGACTTCACGCTATGGAAATAATTATGTGAGTTCTCAGAGCTATGGGGTTAGAGTGGGATTGGATAAATGTTATATTGATAACAATGATATAGAGACCGTTCGATGGTAGAGGCAACGGTTTTGAGTTCGATTCCGAATTGGGGGCATGGGTTATTTTCATTTTCTTGCTCTGGTGCTGGCTGGTTTGAGATTGCTGCTGAATATCTTAAAAATTTGGCAGAGGGTGGGAAACGCACTGCATTAACATTAGGTACCCCCTGCTAAAAATAGACTTCATTGTAGTGTCGTTGTTTATGAATTTGGATTATGGAATTACCACTTGAGTTTTACCATCGATCTTATTAGATAATAATGCACTTATAAAACAACGTCGAAACGTTATAGGTAGAGCTAAGAATATCCATACATACTAACCCTAAATAAATTGTAACAAGCTATTAAGAAATTCGACTTAGATTGATAAGACCATATGGCATACTGGTCAGTGTGTTTGGACGGTTTTCGGAAAGCACAGATTCGAGTCCTAATTTTAAAAAAATATATTTAACAGTCAATAACGGAACTCTACCGATTAAACAGAAAAAGGCAACCATTTGTAGATCTAACACAAAAATCTTACAGATTGTAAAAGAAAAATAAAATTAAATAATGATCTAATCTATTTACTTTTATAACTATAAATTACACTAAAAAACTATGTAAATCGCTTTAGTGCGCTATTAGGTTATTTTTTGTGTCGGTCAAGGCGGCGCTTGTAGCCGACCGATTACGTTTTTATTGGCAATTGACAGGAAAGGAGGATGTTTTAATACCTTCTTAGAATTATGGTGGTATATTGGTAAGTTTTACAGTTAACTTAGAAATAAAAATCTACAGAAATAAAAGGGTATTGTAGCGCAAATGGGGAAATTAAATGATTTTGGATTAAGGTTCGAAAACAGCCATATATTAATTTATTAAGAAAATACACCTTTATGTTTTTTCTACGAAAAGAAACATAGGGTTAAGAGTGTTAAGACACTAATTTTTGTCAAATTTTCAATATATTGCGTGTTGGGTGGCGGAACTGAACGCCGCGTTTTGACATATTACCTAATATTGAAAATTATGAAAATTGCAGACCACTCCTAAAAACGGTTAATTATTTGAGTTGCTAGCATTTATTAATGAATTATAGGTAAGCTATCGTGTAATTACAACAGCGCTATACGTTTCTAATACTGCGTTTTGCGTTTGAATATTAATTTAGATCTTGATTTCGTACTAATTATACAAGATATTTGACAGGAGTTTAGATTTTCGTCGTAACTTGTTAGCCGTTTGTAACAGGTTCATTGAATTTAGGTCATTGTCAATAATATAATTTTAATCAATTACATCTAATGTTACTTAATTTTTGTGGTATAGGGGGAAAACATCTGTCGAGTAGAATTTAAACCTGCGCTTCTTGGAAATCATTCAAGTGTAATAAATGTGGAATATCACAAAAAATATGTTTAAATAGCTTTTGGTGATTCTTATTTCAGTTATTGTAAAGTGGGTAATGACAATTTCTTAATAGGAACGGAGTTCCCAGGTTCCCTCTGCCTATTCCAGGATTCAACTTAAACCTGAGAAATAAATATAAATAGTTTCAAACACAAAAAAATATATAGTTTAGTATAGAGTACTTCTACTCGTTTAAGGATTATGTAGCTATCAAGTCTGTCGTGTTTGAGGCTTAATAGATAAACTGCCAATTTAGAAGAGTATAAAGTAATTTTAATTTAATTTTAAATTGACTTTTAGATAAGAATCCGGTTATATTAATATGAAAAGGAGTTGTATTTTAGTTCTAATAAATGTGGCCGTAGTCATGTAAGGTCTGGCCGTATATAAAACGGTTGTAGCTTCGATTTCCAGACGCGGGAATTAATTATTTTAATATTTTCGCTCTTATAGAAAATCAAAACGTGTCGTTGAGATCCGTAACTTTCCTCTATATATTCTGGTAAATGCGGAATACAGCGTGACGTGAAAAAAATATTAAAGAAACTCTCATTATGTCCATAATGCTAAGCTCGTAAAACTTTTAATTACTTACACCTGCCATTTTGTAGGTTTCTTCATTACACTGGTACAATCAGCTATCTTTATATAGAATATCACTTTTTTATATGTATAAGTAAACATATTTTAGAATAAAACTATATATAAATCGCCTTAATAACCACAATTTTTATTTAGACAAATTTAGATTTTATTTAGTTTTATTTTCTTTTTATTAAGCATTTATTTTTTTTTTATCTTTAATTATGCAAGGAGAACGTATTAAATGGTGGAACTTAATAGTAATATAGCATGTTTTCTCAAGAGGGAGAAAAATGTGGGAATGGGGGAACGAAAGTGTCTTAATAGCAACAGTGTGCTAAGAGGACTAGGTTCCCTTGCCTTTCCTGATATATGTTGGATACAGCGTGAAGCTAGGTAGATGTATAGGTAGATACAGAAAAAGTAAGTAATTCCCCCCTTTTTAACTTCCCCTTATTGAAGATTAAATCAGCCATACAATGATAGCTTTAAAACAAGATTATTTTATTATTTCCAAATCGATAACATCAAAGAAAACTGTACGACAGTAATTATAGCAGTAATTTATCGCTTATCCAAGACGTATCACGACTAACAATTAACATACAATCAGTGTTTAGCATTAGAATTAGCTTTACAGGTATATTTGTATGAAGTTTGAGCTAACAAAGATTTATTGCTTGTAAATTATATTGAAATTAATATTAGTTGCTGTTATTTGTGGAGATAGGTCGCGTGTTCGATTCCTGTTTGTGTTGTTTTTGTTAATTTAGAGGTTATTGGCTGAAACTACATTAAATTAATATATTTATATATATCGATATTGTAAAGACGAATAGTTTGTTTGTTGGTTTGAGTAGGTACGTTAATCTCAGGAACTACTGGTTGAAATTGATAAATTATTTTAGAGGCATATATTTTAAAAAAACTTGGATTTACTAGCACTATCAACATTAAACAACCATTAAAGTCGACTTTTGATACTGTATACTTTCACGAATTAAAAATTTTTTGGACTAAAACATACATTGTGAGTGTACTCTTAATCTAAAAATAATTTTATAAGCTGCAAGAGTCAGGTACCGACTCTAGTATAGATAATACAATCTGTGTGGGGTCTAAACGATTGTGTATACTAGTTCAATCTAGTTCCAATCCGATCTTCTTGCTACACGTGTTCTGCGCGCGCGCAGGCATACGGCTAACTCAATAATTGGTTTATTTCATCAAGCGAAATTAATAGGCAGACATATTTAGTATATTTACTTAGTATGCAATTTTAAATTGATTAACTAACTGTATAATGGACTTTTGTCTAAAGAAGTGGGAAGAGAAAGTACTTTCAACAGTCATTCGTTTTTGTCTACACATATTGTGTGTGTGGTGGAATTGAACCCTGCATTTTGTCAAGTCAGACAATGGAAACAATAAAAGTTTATAGATAAACATATTAAATCCACCCTGAAATTCATATGTAAAAAATGTAAAAAACCTTAATACAACACTCCTAGGTTTTAACAGAAATTATTTAGTTATATAGTTTACCAATCTGTTTGTTTATTGAACTACTACAAAAGTTCAATTACAGGAACATTGGATGAAATATAATTCGAATTATGATGTATATCGTACATAGATACAGTAAATTTGTACTCCTAATGTAAAATAATAGAAAAACTGACAATGCTGATGTATGCAGGATATCGAGAAGCTAAAAAACTTGGAGTAAGAAATCAAGAATATCATGTAAATGTAAAAGGAAACATTGTAGTAACTAGCCAGTGCTATGAAAAATTACATTGTATTGCAAAAGGTTTTAGAATTTTATCATTATAGGGGCAACCTTACAAAGTTTTATATAAGACATTGCTTTGTTTTTAATTTCCACCACCATCATATTTAATCACGCTATTACATTCAAATGACCGTAAAACAAGACAAAACGCGGCGTTGAGATGAACACGTAATATCTCAAAAAAGTTCCCTCTGTCCACCCTGCTATGAAGAAAACAACGAGAAGCAGCTTTTATACTAGCATCAAAACAAATACAAAAATATAAACTAGTATTACTATTCTTTATAGAGTTAGTTCCCATGACTCACTCTGGGTATTATGTTCAGGACCTAGCTTACAATATGTACTTAGGGCTCTGTAGCTTTACGAGAGAAAGCATTTTGTGAAATATGCATCATAAAACTGATTAATGTGACTTGCAGTGGGAATTATTTGGTCACAAAACTTTATTTCTATGTATTGTTTTAGAAATTTATATGTTACAATGTTGGAATAGGGATTTGTGTCATATATTTTTATGGAGAACTCGAACGAAGTCAAAGGTATACTTCAATAGGGAATTTCAGTATACTTATTAAAGTTGATCTTAAATAATATTAATATGTACGTTGAAACAAATTTATTTACAAAATAAAATTGATTTCGAGACCATTCTTTGTATCAATAATAATGCAATAAATTTGAGTCGTTTTAAAGTAGGTATATGATATAGTTTACATGGTGGTTTATTTTTAAATATAGACCAACTATCCGCCTCTAAGATTACCTATAAATAATTCAATCACCGAAATTCCCGTTGAAATTGGATCAGCCGTCTCTAATATTAGAGTTGTCTAGACAAAAAGATAGACAGCCAGACAAAAATGTTAAAAATATACAAATAATAGCATGTATTCAAGAAAAAAACTAATATTTACGTTTACTATTATTATTGCTACTTTTTAGCTTTACGTTTTTTATACTTCCAATAGTATGGAGGCTGAAGGAACCTAATGTCAAGGCAGTTTGTTTTAAATTTTTCACGAGAATTTTGTGTTGAGTGGCGGTACCCAATGCTGCATTTTGTAGACCGGAAAAATTAAAAAAAAACCGTTTAAAAATAAACGCTACACTATTATATTTTCAAAAAACTATACTAAAAACATTTAAAGATAAAATATCATCTACTTTAGTGAATTATTTATATGAAAATGTATTTCCAAACCACAGTTTCTCCATTTAATGGGTTATTGTTATTGTCTTAGTTATTAAGCTTTCTACGTCTTGTCGACTTCAGTAGTAGAATAAATACATGTCACTTTTGTCCTGCACCACTTGTATTAAGGCCCGACAAACAGTTACTTCGCTATGTTATTTGACTCCAAATTGGTTTAGATTAGTTTTGAAATTTGTATGAACGTAGGAAAAGTAGGTTGTGGATTCTAGTGTGAAATATGTTAGGTAATGACGTGTCAGTGTGAACATTCAAATTCAAATTTAAAATATTCTTTATTCAAATAAACTTATTATAAGCACTTTTGAATCGTAGAATGAACATATAAACAAAAACCACCGTTTCGGAAGGCAGTTCTGCTGAGAAGAGCCGGCAAGAAACTCAACAGTTGCCCTTTTCTAAGTCAATGGTATATTTTATTACATTACATTCCATACATGTTTATCCACTAAATATTTTTGTACAGAATTATTAATCCTAAAATCACACAGTACAACTGGGTGCTGAGTAAAATTAATATTTGCCTTATAACCTACGTTTAGTTAGCGAAAACTGTCCTGTAAGCCTTTCATAAACCAATAGAACTCTATTAATAGAAAATGACTCTTAAGCCAAACGAATAGAGTTTAAAATAGTGTAGTAATTTGTTTATGTTCCTAGCTTATTACCGATATGACAAACAGGTTGATGCGTGACCGCGTCTCTGTTCTAACTCGCAAGTAAACAGCCGTATTGTCTAAATTGTCGTGAGAAAGTTCTTCTAAGGTGACATTTAATTAGATTAATTATTACGTGCTTTTTTCATTGATTTTCGTTGACGCCATGCTGTGTAAGGTTACGACGGTGTGGGTTCGATTCCCACTCGAGTCTAGTCAGTGAGTTATTTTTATAATGACTAAAGAATGGCAAAAAAGATTTATGATGGAAGATTTATGAGACCTCGGTTACATGAGGACCCCCCGGAGGGCATATATGAAGAGGTTGATGACAGTGGATGAGGCGAAAGAAGTATGTAGAGACTGCAGCGCTTGGCGCTCCCTTCCACCCCGCTAGGGATAAAGCATGAAGCTAAGTTACATAAAGAACGAAATATTTTGACACTACCCTCCATAGCAAACAGATATGCGGGATACGGCGTGAAGCTACAAAACAGTAATCAGGATTTGTACTATAACATTTAACTGTTGATAAATATCCACAAATTAGAACCCATAATCATCGCGAGTAATAACTAATAAGCCTAGTTTACACTGAAACCTGACGTTAACTAATAACATCTATTTTACCTAAGTGTTTACACCGTATCTAGTCATTATAGCGCATTTACTACAGCACTTTAGGCACAAATATAAGTTAGGTCTAGAGCTAGATATTCTATGGTCGTTTAACTTATAACAGATTACCAGAATTATTAGGCAAGCGGACAGGTCACTTAGCTCAGATCAACTTTTCCATAATGCATATAATTTGGACGGAGTACGCAGTGACAGTAGTATCAATACTGCCATAGAATGATAAATTGTGTAGAAATTACTAAGCATATAGTGAGGCCAGTCGTGGCGCAAAAGCACTAGCGTGTGACTGTTAACATGACCGGTTATAGGTTTGATCTCCACCCGAGGAAATGAATATTTATTTAAATTTATATTCCATTTGTTCGCTTTGATGTGATTGCAAAGCGCGATGAGTTTCGCCACTCAATAAGCAAAGCCCCCAGGATTCGGCGGAAAGTGAGGAATGGAAGTAGTTTAATTTAAAAGTAATGTACACTAGGTGTCCAGGTTCCCTCTGTCTAATTTTCTATGTGCGGGATTGCGGAAAGTAAAAAAAGAACTTCAATCCCATTCTTAATGCTACAGCGTACATTTAATAATTCTTAGCATCTCTTAATGCTATTCTCTCAAGAGCAACTCATCTCCAATAAATAATTTTCAGCATTCTAAGCTACGTTTTTGCGGCTGTGCACTGCCTGTCGGTCTCTCAGTAACAGAAGAGTTTTATATATAGAAAATCCTGACAGAACTTTAAATACTCGTATATCCAAATGGACGGAGTATAAAGAAACATATAATAATTAGGTTAAGTCAATTATTCTATAAGAAATTAGAATAGACTATAAAGTGACAGTACTATTAATACCACTCCATTATATGTAGAATAATAAATTGAAAACAAATTACTGATATTGTATGTTAAATTCAATGTTTCAGCGTCCAGAGTCTGTCGTATCGAGGCCGATTATAAATAAGGCATAGAAAGCAACTTGTGTAATAGCGTATACGGTAGAGTCAAATACAAATATTTTATTAGTAATTATGGATAGTTAAAAGTTTATGTTTTTGTGATGGTTTTGAGTTCGATCTTCAGTTGGGGGAATGGTTATTAAATTGGTATTAGAGCATTTTCAATCTCAACTTTTCGCGTAACTTAATTAACCTAGTTTTTTTAGTTAACCGTGAAAAAGCGTGAAGCTGTTATTTTTTTAATTTATGTTTTTGTAGTAAATAAGTCAGTTTAGTTGTCAAGGCCTATAATTTCTAACTCAGATGCCGTAGGTTCAAGGTTAGACATTAAACATTTTTAAAGCGGAGCTTAACTCTACATTCTTTATTTAATATATCAACATTACATAATAAATATTTAAAATTACTCATTCTGTATACCTACATCCAGCTTGTTAGAAAATATAACAAATAAAGGCACCTTATTAACATATAATCTAGATATCGGAATTCAACCCAATCGGCCGCCTTCATCTCATAAAATAATGAGCACGAATTTATAAAACACACAAAAATTTACATATATATCGATTGATTTTTCACAATATACATAATTATGATATAATTTAAAACTAAAATTTAGATTTAACTTTAAAGGCTGCCCAGATAAGGTAATTGTAGAGTGTCGTATGTATAATATATGTAAACAGTATCGGCTTCGGTGTTTCTCAGAAGCGACGTTTTGGCTAACGATCGTCTGGTATGCCGGTGTAAGGGACAAGGTCGTATTACAATGAAATGTTTGACCGATTGCAAAGAAGGAGGTTCTATGTTCGATAGTTATATATTTTGTTAGGTTTGGGCACCGATTTCTTTTTCAATTGTGAGCCTATTTCAAAATTATATATATTTTTTATAGTGGTCTTGTTTTATATTATGTTTTTTTTAAATTATTAAACTATTCCATTGTAGTTTTCTTCTTAAGAACTTCGATGAACGCCGGCCCCACCATAAAAATTATGACTCATTGTCACGTTCCGCCTGAACTGAGTGTGCGAGCGAGAGCAAGGAGAATACGATAGAGAGGCATGTACGGTCTAAACGTTTACGTTGTTATTTGTAACTAAGCTACGTACAATATGAGCAAAAAAACTATGATATTTGAATTAACGAGTGCAAATAAATGTTAATTTATCAAAAAAAAACAATTAACACCTTTGTATTATACAAAATAATAATGATTTAATTCATGAAAGTATGCAATGTTTCATCAATGTTTTCTTATGTCATTATAAAAAGATTAGAAATTAAAAAGTTTAAACCACACCATTCCCGGCTCTTACTTCTTATAAAAACGAACTACAGGTGCAAACCCCAGCAAATAAATCGAATTGACTTCCAATATCTAAATCCTGGATGAAAGAAACAGGAAGTATTTGAGTCGATCAGCCTTCTAGGAATATATAAACGATAATTTATTTGCCTACTTTGTAATTAATCCTTTCCGCTCTTACGGAGGCATGCTCTTGTGCTTAAAAATCTGCTTAGTCATTCAAAGTTGTGTTTTGTAGAATATTTGATTTAAAATATCGATTTATATTATTAAGGTTGTCTTGGCTCAGTGGAACCAAAAGAAACAAAAAACGCGACGGCAGTGGGTCCGATTTTCAGTTAAGGGAAAGAATTATTTAATACTTGCATTTCCTCCTTATTTTCTCCTTCTTCCGTTGATAATTATTTTTTGTACATTTTTTATATAATTTTTTAAAAATGTTTTTGGTTAACTAAAACATTTTTTATATTAAAATTAACCAAAAACCAAAAAGTACCATAATTTGCAGCCAGACACACCACTGTGCCACGATCGGCGTCTATCAAAGACATTGTCGTATATGATATACCTATAGGGATTCTTTATAATGGTGGTATACCTCACATTTTGAACTACAATCTATTCCTACACATAATTTTTATTAGTTTTACGATGTATCCCGCATATAGCACAAAAGGCTCCAAAAATCTGAAAACCTTGTGCAAAGACTTTCCGTTCCTGTTAAAACATTTCGATTCTTCACTTTCTGCCGAAGTCTTGAAGATATTGCGTGTTGAGTGGCAGAACTCAACGCTGCGCTTCGTCTCGTTGCCAGAACAAGGAAAATGAAGATATGAAATATTTAATTACATGAATTGGTAATCGAACCTATAACCTGTCACGCTTACAATCACACGCTTGTGCTCCTACACCACGACTGCCCTCGAACTCACCAATAATACAGTTTCTAAAAGCTCCCATGCACTCTAGACCTGAGATACGATAAATACAATTAACCTAACCCCGCTACTTCCCTATAGGTACGACTATAAGTTAGAGAACACGTCTAAATTACTGATAAGGTGCTGATAGTGCGGCGGTTGCGAATGGACGGCTATCTTCGGACCGATCGTAACATTGCATGACCCCAGGTGAAAGTAAACTAAACTTATTTATATATTTTGTTTTTTTTTTTAATATGATTATAGTTTTTTCATATTTGAGGCTATTATGATTATAAACGCGACGGTTATGGGTTCGATTCACACTTAGAGCAATTAATTAGTATGGCGAATTCCGCCATTTAACCCACAGAGTCTCGAAAACTTGGCGGAAATTGGGAAACAGAGTGACTACAGCGTAAAAATCTTATCTTAATGGTTGTAGGATATAACAGTTTAACAAAGTCTTTTGAATCATCAAATTAACATAAAGCTACCATCAACTCGAAAGAAGGCTTGTTGTATTTAATATAGAAGTTACAAAATAATTATAATTTATAGGATAATTTAATCTCAGTTTACTGTTTATATTTTGAGATTGCGATATCTTATATCATAGTTGAAATTAACATAAATTTATATGATTTAAATTAACTGATACAAATTAATTATACTTCAAATGGAGACATATCCTGAAATTGTCAAGAAAATATTAAAATATGTCTTCTAAAAGCTTACGCAATAGTGGCGCAAGGAGAACTTGCATGACTGAACATCATGATATATTTTAATAGGCAGAGGAAACCTGATTTTAGGACAGTATTTATAAATCGCTCTCAACTCTGAGACCGATCTTGAGATTGATTTTGAGATGCAGATTGCATTGATTTCATTCAGATATTATTAACAGGACATAGACACTCCGTTCTTCGTTCCGTTAACATTTGTCGTCTGGTGTATTGTTGAGTAGTGGAACTCCATGTCCTATTTTACTATAGCGGAAATATGAAAATAACTTTTTCATCCGAATGTGGATTGATCCCATAACCATGGCCATGGGTGGTCTTGGAACTTGAGCTTAATAATCAAGTTTGTTTATATAACATTTTGAGAACAAAATCGCAGTCGTACGCCACTCAACACTCAATATCTCGAAAATAGTGGGATGCGTGGAGAACGGAGAGTTTTAACACAAGATTTTCTCTGCCTACCTCACCAAATGCGATGAAATACAGTGTGAAATTAAAAAATACAACAAAGATCTATAACATTTTTAACTAGCAACCCTATTAACCGATGAAAGTGATTGATCAAACTGATATGAACCCAATACCTACTCAACCAAAGGTCAGATCAACACTCCATAGGAATGCAGCGGTAGTAGGTGGAGGTAGGTACGTGGGCGTGGGTAGTGTACATGGGTAGTTTCATTTGACTTTTCGCGTCATTAAGTGTTTGTATACACTCGATGTATACTTCGTCGAATACACGATAAATGGTCATTCATTCTGGGCTTATGGGAAAAAATTATCGTTTTGTTTGTCGATTGTTACGATATTACTCCGTAATGTTAAACTATTTATGGAATAATCAACCTTATATTAGATAAGTTGAAAGCCATTTTCCCATATTAAATTTTTGTTGATAAAACCACGCGGTCGACTGTTTATTTGATACTATTGTACTGCATTCTAAAGACGGATTTCGACTTGAATTGTTCTGTTAAACGCCGTTTTTATGGAAGTGGCGTCGGTGATATTTGTTTTTTTATAAACTGTGAAAGATGTCGAAATTTCATTTTTTTCTATGGTGCTTTCTTGGTGTTGTAATTTTTGTTTAAAGTGAACTTGGTGCTTATAAGCTGCTCTATAGAGCAGATATATTTTTGCTTGGAATTATGTTTTGTAGACTATATACTAAGATATGCTTGTATAGATTGTTATATTAAACAATTATCAATGGTCACAGGAGTGTCTTAGTTGCTTAGCCCTACGAGTTTCTTAATGCTATTTTTCTTTCGTTCTCGCTCTGTCTCGCAATGGTAGACAGGTTAACACTAGTTTCTCCGCTTTTGTTTTGTTCTGTACTTTATCCACTAGAGCGGAGACATAAAAATAAGCCCACAATCTTTGCGTATGTAGTAAAACGCTATACCACTAAAATAAATATTTTCTTCCAGGGAACCTAGTGTTACGTCATTTAGTTCCTATTAAAACACTTCTTTTCCTCGCTAAAACAAATATTTACTATTTTTATCTGTTTTTTTAATCACTTTGATTATTTTAGTGAACCTTCACCACTGGTGATACCACTAGTGAGTAATGATTGCCAACTTATACCAATTGAAGTATTCTTCGAGGCGCCAACAGTCAACAACAATTTGCTTGAACGATTATAAGTATGTAAGTACTTTAAACGATAAAACGTGTATTTCTTTATATCAAGTTGAGGCGAGAAACAGCGTGAAATCAATAAAAACTATGTCTTAACCCGCTAAAATATAAGTTCACAAGCTGAGAATTAAACAAAGGCAGACCCTACAGTTGTCCAATTACTTCCAGTACCAACCATACCCGATTGTGAGATATTCGAGATTGCGATCTGCGGCGGTGAGATTTTATAGGTTTTATAGGCTTGTTCTGATACAGCAGTGATTAGAGATACTATCGATAGATACTTATATTAAAATGTTGGAGTGTAGGATTGTGTCACTGGAATCGGTAGATTATCTTAATTATTGTAAACTTATAAAAGACAGGCTGTTATGGCGTAGCGATACAGTGTGTACTTATAATCGCGATAGTTGTGGCTTGGATCCCGTTTGGGGAACTGAAATATTGTCATTTTTTCACTTATAAGTCATTTTAGGTTTACGCCTTACCCTAAAAATAGTAGGGTAAGTGGAGGTAATCTAGTATATTCTGTTCCCATTAAGGCATTTCCGTAACCCAATTTCAGCCGATTTCTCGAGGCGTTGCGTTTTGAGTGGTGGAAGTCAACGTCGCGCTTAGCCAACCAAGATCGAGGTAATGAAAATGTCAAATATTTCATTTCGTTAACTGGGAATCGAATCCACAACCGACCTCTACTAATAAGTGCATATTATATAAAAAAATACAAAATTATATATAAAAAGGCCATATATCAGAGCAACAATTGAAATTCCATAGTACAAATTAATGTAAATTGTTTATTTGTACGCACATTCATCACTCGCGACGTATTAAGTGTTTTTCTCGACAAAGAATCACAATATTTGCCACTTGAACGCGCACTCGCCGATGTATCGTAAACACGCACAATACATCTTAGTGTGGCTTCTTTCACTTTTATTTAATTTATTTCTTTCGGTAAAGTCCATTGGAGTAAAGAAAAAATTAAGTAAACGCAAGCAATCAAAAGATATGAGAATTTATACACCATTCTCACTCTCGTCTTCGGGAGTTTTCCGAAGACTTACACTTATGAAATTTGGAAAGGAGTGAAAACTTGCAGTACAAACAAAGAAAAGAATCCAAAAAATAGAACTTTATATTACTGTTAAAAATTACTATTAAAAACTTTAAATTGTAGTTCTTTTCGTACAAATTAACTGCACACTTCCGCAAATTTAAGTTTGTCAACTTTACTAAATTGTTCCTGTCCCTAAAATTGGTACGGACTCGCACTACACTACACCTCCACAACGCAATTATAACCTCTTTTCCAATTCTGAACCTCGCAACGTTTAAAATATTAGCAATACCAGTTCCCACATAGTACCCATTAATTGAAAACCATTGAGTATCATTGGGTAAAACCGCTGAATTTAAAAAGACGAAATTTATTATAAGGTTAGGGAGTGTAGGGCACTAAAAGAAGATATATTAAAAATTTAAAAGTCCACACAAATAAAATCGAATAGCAACTATGTAGTTTGTAATTAAAACATCAACTGTCATAACTCATATGGCTGTTATATGAGAAATAGCTTCACTTTAAATTAATTAATTTATCTTTGACAGATTGAGAAACCGAATTGAGTGTGAAAAATACCACACTTAATGTCAAATATGGTTAAAAAGGATCCCATTGATGCATTTGGGACAGCGTCTTCGAAACTAAGTGGTGCCCTCCCATATACAGATGTGGACGTCCATTTACTTAATACGAAACAAAATTGCAGATGTTAGAAACATTTTATTGCGAAATTGTTTGTGTTATAACAAGTGGGTACTAATATTTCGTTTTAGCAAATGTGTTTTTATTTTGTTTTTATATTTTTTTAACTTCACACAGTATTCTGAATATAGCTCGATTCGTAGAGGGAACCTAGTGTTCAGACACTCCATTCTCTATTTTCTAATCCATTCCGGAATTCAATGCCGCGAATAATATGAAAATATTACAATTCTAAGAAATAGACCTACGTCATTTGACCGTAAACGGGACACAAGTAGAATACATAGTATTCACTCGAGAAAATGAAATATTTAATATTTTGATAACTAGGCAAGACGTTGCATTGAGTTTGTTCACTCAATACGCTGACCTGAAGTGTTTCAGTCGGGGATTCGATTCCCATTCGAAGAAATACAGTATTTAATATTTTCATTTCTTCGCTCTGGTGTCTCGACAATTTGAGTTCCACCCCTCAACACGCAACCTCCAGAATTCGGCGGAATGTGGGGATCAGAAGTCTTAATAGGAACGGGGTATCTTCACACTAAATTCCCAGGTCCCCTCTGCCTACCCTGCTATGTACGGTATACAGCATTAAGCTAAAAAAGCTAAATTAATAGTGGTAACTTTTTCTTAAGCGAAGGAAGTCACGAGCAGAAGCTTGTAGCCATTATTTCAAGTAAATCGCACCACAAAGTTGACCACCAGTTTTATCTATCATCTAAGTTTATGTTGCTTTTGGTCGCGGCCATTTGGTCAGCATTAGCATATTCGAAACAAGTAACAAGCTGTGGCTGTGACAGACGGACGAGGTCTCGCCGCTGTTATGGTAATACTATTACTAAATTATATGATGAACATATCTTTGTAACAGGTTCGAATCTGTTTAGCGGAAGTTTTTTGTGAAATATTTCATATTATTAAATTTAAATATTTTAATTGTATGAAATATTTCACACAAAAACCGAACCCACAATTGTCGCAACGACCTCATATGATAAGTAAGACAAGAGAGATGAAATAATACAGCTTCAAATACAGAATTTGATAGTAAACGTGTAATTTCAATATAAAGGAGCTGTTAATACGACGTTTATACAAATAATCTGATTAATGACTATTTTAAGACGAATATTGGTGTTTATTTTAAGTATGTAAATTATTATCTTACAAAACGATGATATATTGCTTTTTAAGGAACAATTTGTGTCAGCTAAATGCAAAATGTATAATCAATGATCTCTCGTTTTAACTCTATAGACCTAATAAAAGGGATTACCACATTTATAAAGATTTTAATTTTTTTTAGCTTTACGCTGTATCCCGCTCATAGTAGGGTAGGCAGATGGAACCTGAGAACCTAGCTAGAAGCTTCCGTTTGTCACTTTCCGCTAAATTCTGGAAGCATTGGGTATGTGTATTGTATTGTTACCAGAGCGAGGGAAAAAACATTTCCCTGAGTGAAATTCGAATACACGACCGTCGCGATTAGTGAGCCTCAGTGCCATTGCGCCACAACGATCTTATACTCGTATTAATGATTATTTATATATTATTTGAAAAGAGCAAATATTTTCTCATAATAACCCCTTCGTATAATGAACTTGCCTTAAAAAATCATGTTATTAATATAATTGTCAAAGGAATTTTCAATGGCTAAGTGTTTTTCAAAGTGTTTAAAATTAAAACGAAACTGACACAGCACAGTGACTGACAAGTCTTGTCATCGTAAATTAGTGACGGTTTTAAAAAAGTGTTTAAATATAACGCAAATTTTCCCCTTGACAGCAGAGTGTTGACAAAAGTGCATATTTCATTTTTTTTTCACTTTTTTTATACAGATTTTTTTTATTGTTTACACAGAATTTAAAAGAATCGTGTTACTTTTGAAGGACCTCAAATAATGTCCACGTCTGTCTGTTCTGAAATGACATGAGAAAAAATTGTTGACGCCACCTTTGGGCAGTTGATACGTGTTTAACTGTTTAAAATGATTTTAGGTTCGATACCCGTTCATGGACTTTTTAAAATTTGTTATGTATAATTCTGATCTTGCTATACTTTTATAATATTTATTTTTTCATTTGCTTCGTAGATATTTACCTCTCTACATCAAAATTTACAAAAAAATCTGAAAATATTATGCTGTAATATTCGATCTACGCCGAAATATACGAAAGAATTTTAAAGTAGCTTCGCGTTTTTCCCACATAGCAAGGTAGGCAGAGGCAGCTTTTTCCATTTTACGAGACATAGCGTGTTTAGCAGCGGCACTCAACGCCGCGTTCTGTCTACCAGTGCGGAGAAACAAAACTAAAACAAATATAATCTTTAAATTCAGGGAATGTGGATCGAACACGCTATCGTCCTTACAGTTAGATGCTGTTCCACTAAGCCATGAAGGTCCCTATAGATAATTTTAAAGATGTCTTTATAAATTTGCGTGACCATTTCACAAATTTTCTGCCTCATAATGCTGACCGACCCATAAAAACGTCTGGCGATCATTGAAGATGTCAATTCCAAGTAAAGTGGGTAAAAAAATCATTTGTTTACACTTCAAAGTTATACTTAACAATGGGTGTTGGTGTCTGGGTGGCGCCTGGTGCCTGGTGCCTGGTGCCTGGTACACAATACTGAGATCGGTTTGTCCCAAGCACAACATAAATGGGCCATTTTTTTAGTTTTGTAACTTTTTAATTTAGTTAGGAGGTCAATAATTTTAAGCATTATAATTGTAATTGTTATTTCAATATGTTTTGTATATAACAGAGGGAGCTAGTTTCTGCCTCATTATCCAGATGTTTTTTAATAATTGGCGATCTATAAACACTAAGATCTCTAATGTTATTGTTAAAGTTAAAATATCGTACATTAATTTAATTTCCCTATAGCTAGATAGCTAGATGGTACTATTTTTATAGTTTTTCGCTTTTATATAGCAGTATATACAGAGAGCACTTATTGCTAAGACACTTCGTTTGCACACACTCAACGTTGCTCTTTGTTTTTTTACTTTGAGCCGAACCCACAATCGTCGCGTTTACTCTTAAATCTAATGCTGTGCCGCTGTGCCATGACGGCTTCAGCGGTACTATTCTAGTTTTGAAGAAACAATGCAAATTGTACGACTAAATCATTACCTTTTGTTATTTACCTTCCATACGTAATAAATTGAATAATATATGGCTATATAATTATATCTATATCTATATATTAGTCAAACCTCAAAGGAAACAAAGACGGTGCGGTTCACGCTTAGACTGATAACGCACATATTTTTACTTTAAACACTATTCATACTAATGATAGAATTAATTATTTTTAGATAAACTAAAAAGTTTCTTATGGATTTTATTTTTTTAACTATATTATACTTGTATATATACGGTACTGGTTGGTGCATCTTAATATTTTTTTACTTGACATTGGGAACATAGTGTTAAGATACTCCGTATCGACAGCGACAGTGAGTTCCGCTACTCAAGACGCAATGCTTCGAGAATTCGCCGGAAAGTGGGATATGGAGTGTCTTTACACTATGTTTCTTCAGCCTGCCCTTCTGCTGTAACTGATTTAATTCAAAACCATTAAACGATGCCACTAATTAAATATCATTATAATGAATCATCATTCCCGTGGACTTGCCAAATGCATTTATGTCACAGTGTGACAACGCCGCGTGTAAATTAGTCAAAACGTCAAATAACTCAATAGCGTCGTGGTGTGGCGCGTGAACTCTGATAGTCCTGAGTGGATTGCACAATAGAACTGACTTGGAGATTGCTTTTGTGCGAAGGAAAGGTATCTTAGGTTCAAGTAAAGAGCGTTGTAAGTATATGTAAGCGTTGTTATATAGATACGTAAAAACAAAGCTAGCCCACTACGGGTCAGCTTTGTTTTTTTTACTTATCCTGCAGTCAGATTTCTGACAAATTCTGGACGCATTGTATATTGAGTGGTGGAACGTAACCGCCGTGCTTTGCCCCTTTACCAGAGCAAGAAAATGAAAATTTTAAATAATAAATTTCCCCGAGCGGGAATCGAACCATAACCTGTAAACGCTTACAGTCACACGCTTGTGTCCCTTCGCCACGAGAGGCTTCACTACTTCACAATTATTTTTAAGACTGTTAGTTTAAATATGGTGAGAGGAGACCAGGTGTTAAGACACCCAACCCTCAATTATCGAGACATAGCAGGTTGGGTGACAAAAGTCCAGAGCGTGGAAATGATAATAACGTATTACCTCGAATGGGATTCGAGCTCACAACCGTCGAGCTTACAGTCAGATGCTATGCTGCTGTGCCACGATGACTTCTAGTCATATAGGCAAAAAAAACTCATATAAAATTATGTACAAGAATTCCAACGGCACGCTGCGCTGGTACGCTGTTCTAAACAGTTTTACCAATCCGAATTAATATCCAGTGTCGGAGTATCAAATAACAAATATTAGTTAAAGAGCCATATTTCTATAGGATCTAGGCCACGAGCAATCTTAGCAGCATTAACATGTTATATCTATTTACAGTAAATCAGACAGTCAGTGTGTAAGCGGAGGTCACCTATAGGCAAAATGGGTTTACGAAATATTTACACAAAAACAATTTACTTATTTTTTGTACGTGCTTAAAAAATTCGGGGGATTCCCTCGAATTCCATCGGATTCCATCATTTAATACTGATTTGGGTCTTTCTCATTGGGAAGGAATCTTTCAAGCAGCAAAAGGTATCAAGGTTTTAAGGTCCACAAATGACGGAGGAAGAAGAAAAAAGGTACAAACATAAAAAATATATACTTAACGAAAATGGAACCTGTTTCGTTTGTCGAAAATACACTTACTTACAATTACACGCTTAAAACAAACAAAACTATGTAAAATCTAGAGCAAATAGTAACTAAGATATATATCACGCCCAATTCCCCCATACAACGGTACTACGTCGTTTTACCGGTAATAGCTAATAAATTCCACGGAACTATCGCTGTAGGCGCAATAATTGATAACTTATTTGATTTATCGACCAATCAGCACGCGGACGTGCTGAAACTTTCAATTAATACATAAATATGAGGTGATAGGAGCTGTGGTTTTGTTGTTGCAAGTGGAACTTTGTATAAATTATTTTTGAGGGGAAAAGCGTGAAGGATATTTATGTTTTACGCTTTTTCTATGATCGCTGGATTTTTTAGGGTTGGTACAGAGAACTTAAGTGTTAAGATATTGCTTGCCCCAAAATCAGCTGAGTACGTTCTTCCTTGCAAGTGCCACCACCATTCTATGTATCTCTTCTTTATGGATTCGATCAGCTAAGCTGACCCTGCATAGAGATTGCATCTCCACAGCATTCATCTTTTTTTCACTCTTCTTCAGTAATATCCTCGTTTCCTTGCCGTATAACAGCGTGGTTTGGGCACGTCGAACAAAGGAATGATAAAAAAATGGCAAAAAAGAAAAGAAAAAAGGAACGGTAGAAAGAGGTAGGGGGAGACCTCGCTTGGCCTTTGAAAACACAGTATCAAAGATACTATAGGAAGGTCACGCAAAAAGCATGAGGACTCCTCAGAGGGCTTGTATGTAGAGGTTGATAACAGTGGTCGAGGCGAAAGGATTATACAACGGCTTTAGCTTTTGGATACAGCGTCAAGCTAATTAAGTATTACCGTTTGTCGCTTTTTGTCTTGAAATATATTTTTTCCTTGCTCTAGTAACTGCCACGATGTCCCCGCATGGATATAACATAGTTAATAAAGGTAATCTGTATAAATAAACGTAAGGAAGGTCTTTTCGTACACAGAAATACGTGACTTGAAAATGAATAGTATGTTAATTATAAACTTATATTACTCCTATTCTGTGATATTTGGAATAATTTAAGAATTTGTGTGCGAAGTCTTTTTATGTAAATTATATCATAATCCATCCATACCTATATTATAAATTCGAAAGTAACTCTGTCTGTCTGTCTGTCTGTCTGTCTTTTACGCAATCAGGGCCAAACCGCTAATTTAATTGTGATAAAATACACATATAGAGATACTTGAGGGTCTCGGGATGAACATAGGATACTTTTTTTTCTCATATTTGTAATATTTTCGATATATATCAATATATTAAAATACTTATTAATTTGACATGCAATTTATTCCGCCATGTTAATAACAACCGCCGTTGCTAAGCAACGATTTGCAAAGTTTGTTGTTAGAAAACGTCACCCAAAATGAGTTTGCTTAATGCATACATGGCGCGCGCCGATATAGATTTGTATACATTAACAAAAATTAGATGATTTCTATAATTTGATATTCATCCTTATGAAAATAAATATAATAGTCACTTTTATCTAGATGGAAATTATAGTTTATTGTGTAACATTCTAATAAATAATTAAGGAGATGTCACTGATTCCAAATGACCTACGAGTGGTATAGTATGAGTATGACCGACGCGAACGGGCAGATGACTTTGATGGTTTTGTAAATTTTTATATATTTCCGAATTACTGTTAATTTTTATGTAATTATTTGCTGCTTATAGTTAATTTATCTCAGTTCGGTTATCTATACCGATGTTATACACTTAAAATATCGTAATTTTAATCATTTGAGATGTTATTTAATATTGTTCGCAAAAATTAATAATCTATATATATAAAAGGACTTGTCCTCACTGACTGAGGTAAGACGCACGCACAGCCGTGACCGCTGTGCGTAGAAACGTGCAATTTGGACAGATATTTACTTTCGTTATCTGGACATCCACTAAGAAGGGATTTTGAAAAATTTTAATTCTTAAGGGGTGAAATAGGGGTTGAAAGTTTGTATGAAAAAAATATTAAATCGGCACCGATTCTTATAAAATTTGAAATTCAGACTCTTAAAAGTATTTAATTGAACACATATTTCATGGTTTTCTAGAACTCTCCCCCTAAGGGTGCAAATAAGGGGTTGAAAGTTTGTATAGATTTTTTTTTAAATCGGCACCAATTTTTATAAAACTTGAAATTCAGACTCTTAAAAGTATTTAATTGAACACATGTTCCATGGTTTTCTAGAATTCTTCCCCTAAGGGTGCAAATAAGGGATTGAAAGTTTGTATGGAAAAATCTTTAAAACGCCACCGATTATTATAAAATTATTAATTTAGACTCTTGAAAATATTTAATTGAACATGTGTTTCATGGTTTTCTAGAATTCACCGCCTAAGGGTGCAAATAAGGGGTTGAAAGTTTGTATGGAAAAATCTTTAAATCGCCACCGATTTTTATAAAATTTGAAATTTAGACTCTCAAAAATATTTCATTGAACATAAGTTTCGTGGTTTATTTTAATTCATCTCCTAGGGGTGTAAATAAGGGGTTGAAAGTTTATATAGAAAAATCTTTAAAACGCCACTGATTTTTATAAAATTTGAAATTGAGACTCTTTAAAATATTTTATTGAACACGTGTTTCAAAGTTTATTAGAATTCACCCCTAAGCAATAAGCAAGCGAAGCTGCGCGCGTCCGCTAGTTATTTAATATAGAAAAATGTTTAGTACGCGCGCACGGCAAACTTTAGGTACTTTTTTTAATATTTAGAATTTCCTTTAGTTACTTTTACTTCTTTTGTTTGTTCATTTCGGTTACTCAGATATTTTTTCTAATAATAAATCTCCACTTATTATTATATTATTATTTTTTTACTTATTTTAATGATTTAGGCTTATATTTTCGCGGGCGTAGCCGCGTCCGGGCCCACTAGTATAAAATATAACATTCTGAATATTTTATTTTTTGTAAAATGTTGTATTTATTAAAGTTTTTCCCGCATATATCAAGGTAGCCATAGGGAACCTGGTGTTAAGACACTCCCTTCCAAAATTCCCGCCGAATTTTTTGAGGTCTCTTAGTAGTATTCAACGTGGTACCAAAAAGAAAAAATATTAATAAATAATAATTTATTCACACAACATCGTTGTGCCTCTGCGCCACGAGGGCCTCCTCTCTTGTTATGCTATAAAATTAATCGAACCAACAATCGTCGAATTTACAGTCGCACGCTTGAGCCCCTGCGCCGATGGACTTTATCTACTCGGTTTTCCTTTTCGACCGTACGCGTCCGGCGTACCTACATTTTACGATGCGGTTCTCATTGTTTTCATCCCGCTGCCCCTATTTCTTTAAAACTGTTATCCAAATTGGTCGCAAAGTCACTTTATGTTACATTGTGATTGAAGTTTGTGGCTTCTTACGTCTTACTTATCTCTCTTTCTCTTTTTTTGGGTTCCGTTCCTCAAAATTTAAAAACGGAACTCGTCTGTCTGTCTGTCGAGATTGAGATATGAGTTGAAGTAATACCAAATATTCAGATCAATGGTTCCGTGAAGGACAGAAAAAATATATCTTATAAGTCAATGCAATCAAAAGTTACGAGCATTAGAGCTTCCATTTTGTTACATTTTGTCAGGAGAAATTAGATTAATTTTATCACATAGTGCGGTATTATGCTCCGCCACTCTACAAGCAATGTCTGGAAAGTTAGATAATACTTGAGAACGGAGTGATCACACTAATTTCTCTCTGCCTATCCTATATAGTGAGAACCTAAAAAAAGGAAAAGTTGTAAGCATTAGTAATAATGATAATAACGTCGTTTATCCTTATCCAAATGGTGCACTTGTTTTACCAAGTTGTCTCCAAATCGGTAACACGTGTCGGTCGCTACTTTAGAACAAGTAAAAATACTCATTGAGATTGTAATATGTAAATGGTATTTACCTATTGTTTTGTTTACTATCTTAAAACAAAATAACTCACGTGTTTGAAAGAAGCCGCCTACGCTTAAAGTATATTTTTTTTCATGCCGTACAACACACATTGCAGTCTAGACAGAGAGAACCTGGGAATCCAGTGTTAAGACATTTCTTATCCTTTAGAGACATTTCTGTTCCACACATTCTATTGAGTTCTATTATACTAGGCATTACGTGTTGAGTGGCGGAACTTAACGCGTCGCTTTACCTAGCTATCAGAGCTAGTTAGGTAGAGTTACGGTACTATAAAAATTGAGAAAGAAGTTAAGTGCGACTAGATTATCTCTGCTTATACCGTAAAATATATTGTTCTTTTTGTAAAGAAAAAAAATTTTTAAAACTTCACGCTGTATCCCACAAGTAGGGTAGACAAAGGGAGCATCAAGTTAAGACAATCCGTTCCCATTCATCCATCCGTTCATGAAAATAATTTGTCCCGACTAAGAATCGAACCCACGACCAATGCTTACAATGGATATAAAATAAGCAACTATTAAGAAGAAATATGAAGCTATATAAACCACGGTTGACATAGCAACAGGAACGCCGCAATGACTTCAAAAGTCCGAACGAACAATAAATATTGTGTTTGTTTCTTTTTCTCATTGTTTGTTTTCTAATAGCCTATGGGGTATGATTTACATGACTTGTGTCACAGAGTAAGTAAGATTATCGATATTGCTTGAATAAAATTATGATTTTAAGCAGTTATCCCGATGCTACCACTTATCTAGCGGTTTCTAAGTATTGTGTAACAGGTTCCTAATAGAAAACAGCAGTTTTACGTTTTTTCACGCATAGCACTCCCTGCTATATATAGAGGGTACCTAATGTTAAGAGACTCCTTGCCCGCTTTACACCCAGTTTTTGGAACATTGCATATTGGGTGACGGAATTCAACGGAGAGCAAGAGCGGGGTAATGAAAATATTCATTATTTATTCCGTCAAGAATTTTGCGTAAATCGATTCAAGATCAAAATGTTAAGGTTACAAAATTGAAGTAAATGTTATTCCATTCTAAGAAAAGAATACAATGGAAAATCTTTCTGAAATACTATGCTTCTGGTAACTAATATGTAATTGGTAATATATAATTTTTTTTCTAAATATTTCGCTCAACATACGTTGGGTGGTAACACAAAACCCCAATAACTTTCTCATAAATTTGTAACATTTTATTTGAATTCTAAAAACGGACAAATCTGATCGAATATTTCAATTTATTTTATATTTCGCCGACGACCATTGTTTCTTAAGTTGAAGGGAAACGATGCTATCAATACATAAAATAAGTTTAGTTTTGTTTCACGTACAATACTCGCATACTGAAGAATTGGCCGAACAAAGATCGATAAGGCCCGAAATAATTCTACCTGGGAATGTTGCCAGATATATGAAATATTTTGTTATGCAATTTTAAGAACTCCACAAATATGCAAATTGGGTGTATTTTAGGGGTTATTGATAAATTTTTGACATTATTATCTCTATAGCAGTGTGCGATTTAGATAAAGTATTTACTTGGTTAGATTTCGTTCTTCGATTTGAATTTTTAAGGGCAATTATAATTAATTGATATAATATTATAATTAATTTAAGTAACAAGAAAATGGGACAAAGGTTATAGGTTCGATTAACACCCCAAGATATGTATTATTTTTTAGTTCCCTGCTCCACATAGGCAAAGTGCAACGTTGGGTTCGAACAATCAACGCGGTGTGTCTCGTATTCGGTTATTAAGCGGAGAATGGAATATCTTGACTCTATCTGTCCTACTGTTTATATTACTCTGTGATACATTGTGAAGCTAAAAACTCAAACTATACTAAGATCAGTTAGAATTTTAACTATGTCTTAATATTTATGATCTGAGAATCGAATTCGCAATCATCGTTTTCATTTAAAAACATTTATGTTATATATAATTTTAATACATTATAAATATATATGCCATGTTGATTTAATATAATAGACCACAAATCGCTCAGTCGTCTGTTACGATTTAGGATATTTATGAATTGATTAGAATTTACAACTTGGTGGCATTTGAATTGTAATAGCTATAACAAGATAAGCGAATAACTTACTAAAGTGGATAACTGACACCAAATATGGAATGAATACAGGCTACATGCTGTCGTAGTGTTGGGGCACGAGCATTGAATGTAGGTACAATATTGTAAACGTAAGTTCAAAATATATGTAGTAACTCTCTCATAATGTAAATTATATTTGGGGCTCACTTTATAAGAGGCGGAGAGCGGAGAATAAAAAGAGGGAAGTAACGTTTAATTACTTCTTTTCTGAACGTATATTGATTGATACTAATCTCATGTAAATATATTTATTATTTCATAAAATCATATACTTACCGTATACGCATATTTCATTCGAAAAATATTTTAAATATTTATATATATAATTTTTTAAATATATATATTTCCTCCTTACTTAAATGTAGTAAACATTTAATATGATAGGGTAATGTTTTAAAATTATTTTTTTTTAATTTTTCTGTAAAAGAAACAAAAATAGAAAAGATATCCATCTATAGAACATAGACAATAGTTAACTTAAAATCGAAGAATTAAATAACAAGATAAGATAACATACAAATTCTATTCAAAGATGGGTAAGTATATTTTGTATACAGACAACTGATAACCAGGAATCGCCTAACTTCAGTCTCAGCTATCACATTCACAGCTTGACGCTTCTCCTCCATTGCAGGGTAGGCTGAGAGATTCCAGAGTTAAGGCACTCCGTTCAAAATATATCAAACCTTAAAAGTAAAATCTATCAAATATTTCTCCGGTGCTGAGTTCCGCCATTCAACACGTAATGCCTACAGAATTCAACGAAAAATGGGGAACAGAAGTGTCCTAATAGGAATGGACAATGAAAATAGGTTCCCAACTTAAAAGTATGAACCTAAAAAAATAATATATATATTTTTATGGAGTACTATGGCGTCAAATATGAATTTTGTCAATGCCTAACCAGAAAAATGCAGCAGATAACATAACAGCATGCATATGAAACTATTTTAACGCATATTCTCATAGACCAACGAATGATGTCGAAATAGTGATGTGATAGTGTTAAAGAAACTAATATTTAGATATATTTAATTAGATAATTAAGTAAGCTGTGAAGAAATAAAAAGTAAAATCACTTCCGCTTGTAATAATATGAGAAATTCATTATGGATGATTAGTATGGAAATTTAAACTGGGATTTTGGTTTCAGATGTTATCGACATGATATTGTAAGTATGGATCCATTATAATTATACACTTTTAGTTTATTTACTAACTAATTTATATTTATGAATTGCTTAGAGGCCCTCGTGGCGCAGGAATATAAGTGTGCGCCTGTAAACGTGACCGTCGGGGGTTCGATTTCTATTCTGGGGAGTGTAATATTTAATATCTTCTTCGCTCTGGTAACCAGGTAAAACGCGGCGTTGAGTTACGCTACTCAATATCTCAAGAATCCGGCGGAATGTAAGGAATGGAACTGTTTGAATGAATGTCTTAACCCTAGGTTCCCAGGTTCCTAATGCTTACTCTGCTATATGCGGGATAGAGCGTGAAGCTTAAAAACAAATAATAATTACTCAGAAAATTTTGAGGAGCGTTGCCGTACAGGTAGCGTTATATGAGGGCGTCGTGGAACAGTGCCAGTAAATTATATGGTTGTGGTTGCGCTTTAAACTCAGGGTAATTGATTATTTCCATATCCTCATGCTGAAAGTGCAAAGCGCGGCGTTGAGTTCCGCCACCCAAGACGCTATTATTCGAGAATTTAGTCACTTGTTACTAGGGCCTGTTATATGTGGGATGAAGCGTCTACCTTAAGATTCTATTAATAGATTCCACTGCTTTTAATACGTAGGTAGTAGGTATAGACGTTAGACACTGTGTCCCACCGCACAACTACGGTCTCCTACATTTTTTTTTTTTAGAACTAAAAGGCTAAGTCAAAGAATTCTAAGCATAAATTAATTAATAAAGTAGCTTCAATTTAATATACATACATAAGTTTTTTTTAATTTTTCTTGTTTTTTTAGCTAGCTAGCTTAGCACCTAACAGAATAGGCAGATGGAATCTGGGAACCTAGTGTTAAAACACTCCGTTCCTGTTCCCTATGGGTGTTTATTAAATCGTTATATCAAAAGTCTCTCAGAAAGTGAGTATTAGGTGTTTAAATCCGTTTCTTTCTATCGCTTGATTTGAAATTGATCATTTAACTTAAATATTTAAAATCTCGTCCGTCCGGGCCATTACGTGCTCATTAAAATATTTTTGTTTTGATAACTGCTTGTATGAGGAAAGTGAATGTGTGAGAGTAGGTAAGATACTCGTATAGATATATATACTACTTATACATTTGTTATTATAACGTACATTTGTTTGTTTATACTTAGAAAATAAATTAAACTACGATTTTGACGTAACCGAGGTATTAGGGTCACTGATTAAATACCGGAAGCCGCAGGTTCAATTTAACGAGTGTTAAAATTTATGTTAACATATTTTTTTAAATGTGTAAATATTCCTCATAAAAAAGCGATACATTGTTTCTAACATATTTTATAACACAATTTAAACAAATATAAAATAAGATTGGTTGGTAAATAAGGACTCGAATTCACACCTCTTGGTGAAATTTTCTAATTCTTATATGTTTTTAAAGTCCTTTAGATTTATTTTCCAAAATGAAAAGCTTAGAATACTCTATATAAAAACGTATCGTAAAAAAAAACTCAGACTTGTCAAATCCCCCAAGTGGGAATTGAACCACTACCGTCCAGGTAGGTAGTGCCACTGCGCTTCTACAGCTTTAATTAATATATTTAAATATTTATTACCAACTTTATGATAGCTATATCATAATCGACAACGTTAATAGCAAAATAAATTGAAGAAATCAGCTACCTGTGGAACATAACGAGACGTTATTCACACAAATGTTATTACTTCAGAGGTCTTATTGCAATTTCAATGGTATTATTAAAATATTTACCTTCGCTCGAGCCTCAAGATTACGGTTTGTCAAAATATTACGTCTATAGGATATCTTGAGACGCTCAAGTTGCAACGTTTAAATTATAGACGGATGATTTTTTTTTTGTTTTCTTATCTCACTAGCGGACGCGCGCAGCTTCACTTACGTGTTAGGGGTGAATTCTAAAAGAAACATGAAACATGTGTTCAATGAAATATTTTTAAGAGTCTAAATTTCATATTTTATAAGAATCGGTGCCGATTTAATTTTTTTTCCATACTAACTTTCGACCCCTATTTCACCCCTTTAGGGTTAAAATTTTTCAAAATCCCTTCTTAGTGGATGTCCAGATTACGAAAGTAAACATCTGTCCAAATTTGACGTTTGTACGCACAGCGGTTACGGCTGTGCGTGCGTCTTACCTCAGTCAGTGAGGACAAGTCCTTTTATATATATAAATGTATCCCATATATGTAGAACAGGATAGGCAGAGGGAGCTTCTTAGTGTTAAGACATTCCGTTACGTGTTAAGCCTCGGAACCTAACGCCGCGTTTTTCATTCCGCCGAGTGGGAATGGAATCCACAAGGGTCGTGAAGGCAGATAAATATATTTAAGAACTCTATTAATTCCACACTAAGGATACAAAGAAAATGTATAGCAGCGGGACTCGAACCTGTGCCTCTTGAAAATCGTTTAATACTTTAATACCTAATATAGTCATAGTAAAGTCGTAATGTAGTCATAACAAAGTCATAAAATATAACATAACCATAAACGCGTAAGTTTCTCACTTGAGTCATAGCCGAAGTCGGAGTCATCAACATTTCAGCGCAGGGCGGCTGGAGCCCACCGCTGCAGTGATTTATACTTATTTTGCTCTTGAAATTGTCTACTCGTAGCTTATTTAAAATGTTCACACTGATAGATGTATCTCTTAGGTTCCCTCATTTGTTAGGTGATGGCTTAATTTTTGGGCTTGATGTTTGTTTGTTACAAAAAAACTACTTAACTAATGTTTTATAAAGTTATCGTGTTAGAACTGCTGTTTAAGATTTACTTCCCCTGACATATTTTTAACGTTATCTAACGCAAAACATGCATAACTTCACGCAGAATCCCTGATATAGCAGGGTAGGCGGAGAGAACCTAGTGCTAAGGCACTCCGTCCAATTCCCGAAACATCGCGTGTGGAGCGGCGGAACTCAACGATACTTTTTATCTTGTTACCAGAGCGAAGACGTGAAAATATTTAGTAACTTATTCTTCAGAGTAGGAATCGACCCCACAAGCGTTTGCAGTCGTTATGCCGGTGCACCACGACGGAGTCCTTGGAGCTAAATCTGCTATGTACACTTTGAATAAGCAATTTTTGCAGTGGCTTAACTGATGTTTTTGACGTATCTACGAGTATATTTGTTGTAGTTAAATGAAACTTTTTGCAATATCTCAGCTAGATAACAAACAAAGCTTTTTTCCCCTGAGTCTTGTTGTCAATTTTCAAAATAATTTAACAATAACGGTTTTTATTAACTTAATAATGTCCCAATAAATAAATAAAAACTAAAACAAGACTTAGTAAGTTATAGTTTAAATATTGCGTGAAAATTATAATTCTTTTACAAAAAAAATTTAATGATCGACATTTAAAACAGTTATTTAGTTATTGCACGTATTGTTACATACTTGTTTTTGTATGAAATAAATTATTTATTTGTTAGACAATCTGACTTTGTTTTAGAAAAAAAGTGTAAGTCTAATTCACTTTGTGCATAATCAATAATAATTAGCAGTGTAGTAATTAATTTAAATAAAGTGAGAATATTGATATTGGATGTATCATCAAAATTGGGGTTTTTTTTTAAAACAAATTTTTAAGAACATATTGATTAAGTATTTTAATGTATAGTAATAGATCCTCCTCCTAAATCAAATATTTTATTATTATTTTATAATATGTTTATAAGAAATGTGAATTATTCACAATTCTTAATTTCTTGTTTTATTAACAAAATTTGTAATAAGTATTATTAGCTTGTTTTCAAATATAATACATAAATATTTAATAACAATTTTTTTAATAATAAATAAATATTATTATTAAAAAAATAAATATTATAATTAAAATATTACCTGTCAAACAAAAATCACTTTTCATGTCTGAAATCACAGTGCACATCACTACACAGCACAATCGAAAAAAAAATCACTCATTAAAAAAACTCACAGATAAAAAATATCCTATTAACCACCTACAAAAATAAAAAAATAAAGTTATAATAATTATAATTTTTAAATGATTAATCTTCTTTATAGTTATATAGGATCGCGCGTGGTTGCTGGATGCGCGTGCGCAGGGCACTGCGTGACTACGGCGCGGCCACGCTACCATTGAAGCTGACTGAAGAGCTTTCGCAATTGTTTCATATGTTATATTACGTGGTGTTACCGTTACTCATATGTGCATTATATCTGTACTTTACTATTCTGATAGTTAAATTATATATTTTTAAAATACATTCACGAATACGTATAGAATTTTAAAATTTTAAGGTGATTAACAAGTATTATTGACCAGTAAAGTAAAATTAAAGTATGAACGAGATTCAAGAGGCCGTCATGGTTCTTGGTTACAAGCGTGATACTGTTAACGCGACGGTTGTAGATTCGACTATAGATTATTCTAAGGGAATGAAATATTTGATATTTTCATTTCCTCGTGGTGAAAACAAGGCAAAAGCGAGATTTCTGCGGAAAGTTGAGGAAGGGCGTGGAGTATTTTAATGGAACGGAGTGTCTCAATACTAGATTATCGTAAAACTTTTACAACTTAAAACTTAAAACACAACTTAAGTTTCAGCAAGAATATTCCGCCTATTATAATTTTAATTTTATTTTACAGAAATATTTTTAAGCTATCATATACTGTATATTATAATAGAAAATTTAAATATAAATATGAACTTAAAATCTAAATAGACATAAAACAGAATATTCTTTTGTAACAAAATTAGCGTTGACGAACTCACGTAAAGCATTCATCCACCACTATTTAATGCTACAACGCTAACGAGCTTCGCGATAGCTTTCTTGCAAAGCTTATATTAAAGCTGGTTCATTCTGTTACTTTATGCATTGATTTGCAAGTAAAAGGCCACAAATTGTTTCCTTTTAAATACCCATTGTTTGAGAACGGACCGTACCTGCTGGTGTACTTGATCTTATTGTCCTAGGTAGTTATTATATGGGTGGTATTTGAAATTGAGCTTTATGGGCAGGTATTTAAGTATATTATTAGTTATTCTAGAGGGTTGGTTATTTGCACTAAAGTTGTAAGCGTGGTAATTGTTATGAGCCACCGCGCCAATGCTTTATAAGTGATGCAAGTTTAAAGTTTGTATTAACAGTTAAGAATATCAATATTCATGATATTCTTGTTATTATTATTATACACAATATACTTTTATTATTATAAGAGAATTCCAAAATCATTTTTGTTATTCTCAAAATATGTAGTAGTTAATCCGAATTAGTTTCATATTTCTTAACCTTTAAGTATGGACGTCGGGTCTGACAGACCCATCCTAGTCCTACGAATTCTACAAATCGGCCACTTCTCGGTTACCTCCGCCACTGAGTCTCTCAGTACCTTTCGTATTAATGACAAAATGAATGTAGATAGCAGTGGTTGTGTCTCTGGGTTCAAAACACGTGAGTATTTATCTTTCGAAACGGGGCCTGGGTCTGTCAGACCCGACGTCCATGTTTCCCATACATGAATGATTTCAAAACGCCATATATTTTTATAATGTTACAAAATATACTTTAATATTTTAATTGTATTATTTGTATTCAAATGTTTTTATTGTTTTATATCATATATTATTTTGCATTGTTTGTTATATATTTTAGTAATATAAATATTATTTACCTAAAAAAGATTCAATTTTTTTAGTTTTTATGATAAAATGGAAAAAAATGATCGACCTAGCACGTCAGGGACAAAAATATCGGTACTTTATAATCGGTTCGGTTCTTTATTTATGGCGCTTCGAGCGTGCCAGTTGAGCACTATTCACTTCGCCAATGTCACGTTGTATGGAGAACAAACTTTATAATCAACATCAAACAAAAGAATTGGACGACGACATTTTATAAAGAAAATAGCACTTTATCAAATAAAAAGACGCGTTTCGTATACTAAACTACTCTAAGAATTGAGAATGATTTTGACTCGCGTTTCGCGATCTGATCTATCATTTATTGAACATGAAGCTAAAAAAATAGTTTTGGGTTCTTGAAAAACATGTACACTTTGCCCCCAAAAGATATATAGAAAGACAACACTTACTTATGTTGACTGCAATCGTCCTGTTTGCCTACAATGTTGAAAGCCATTGTGTATCGATGTTCAATAATACCTTATCTTGAGGTGTTGTCAAAATTTTTATTTTATAACATAAGATGTAATTTCTTTATTTTTTTTATTTGTTAGACTGTATATTTTGTTAAAAAAATATTTATTTTATTATCTGTCTTTTTTTTATAGTATTATTTTCTTAAGAGTCATCCCATGTGGCCAAAGACTGAAATTGTGACTTTAAGTTACTTAAATCGTTGTGATGCGTAAAGTTTAATAAAAAGCGATTTTATTTATATTGATTTTGTTTGATTTGAGGCTATTTATGTAAACTAAAACATAAAATTGTCTTCTTCCTTTAAAAAACAGCCGGAATTTGACCAATAAATACACTGGTCTGACAGACCCGACGTCCATATGTATGTTATAAAAAAATCACGTCCATAGTTAAAGGTTAAGTAGTACTTAGTTTCGAGAAACTCCGTTCTCCACTCTCCACATAAATTCTAGACATTTGACATTAGGCGGATATTAACGCCTTTACCGCTATTGCCGCGTGTTACGGTATACCTCACTACTCGCCTATATCTAAGCAAATCACGTTTTTAACTTTAACTTTTTTGTGTAATTTCCTAATGTTCACAGCTTATAGAGAATACCAAAATTGAAAGAAATTTAGAATTGTGTCGAGATCAATATAATTTACGTGAGTTACATACGTGAACTATCTATTGGGAATGTAGTTAAACGACGTGTTAATATGAGGATATATAAATTGTATGGAAAAATGTATAAAGCCTTTGTGTTTATAAGTGATAAGTATGTCCATCTGTAAACGTTAAGTTTATAGATTCTAATCCTATTTGAGGTAACGAATTTAACTGAGTACCGTCACTATACACGTAAAATCTCAAAAATGTTGGTAGAAAGTAGAGAAAGAACTTTTTTAAAACTAGATTTCTGTATTTCAAACCAAGAAAGAAAAATTTAAATAAACATTTCCCCATCTCAAGACGAACCGGTAACCGTCGCGTATATACCGCAATACCATAAAGATATATTCACAAAATCAAATATTTTCTTAGCAACTTGACGAATTTAACACTCTGTAGGTATTGGGAACAGTCGCCGGAGAAATGAATTATTCATACGAAAATCATCTAATGACTCTTAAGTATGAAATTTTTGAGATACTATCATGAGATTTGTCACGTGCAAGTATGATTTATGGACATCACTATGGAAATGAATGCTAAAAATTAAATATATATTTATTTTTTATTTTACAAAGCCTATACGTTCAATTCAATAGATAGATTATAGTAACTTGTAACCTTATTAGCGAACTCTACCATTTTTATTTAAATTTATTTCGTCATATATTGGCATCTTCTAACAAGGGCTATGGGTTCGATACTCACTGTATATTGTATATTGAGTAGATCTCAATGTCTAGAAAATGGACAATAAAAACCGGGAAGTGAGAATCACAGTGTCCCGACACTAGGTTTCCACTATAAATTCTTGCTTGAAGCTGTATTTTTTAATTATATATTTTATATGTAATTGGAAATATTGTTAATTCATACTTATAAGGGTTAGTTTTAAATTAAATTAAGGGGGTGCCTAATTTGTTTGTTTTCCCGTTTCTGATTTCTAAAAATATCATATAAATATATATATGATTACATTTCTCTGTTTTACAGTGACTTTTTGTATCGATAAATCAGTAGGCGCACAGACCCTCGCTTCCGTGGTCGCTACCCATGTTCACGTCTGATATCGATGCTAGCCAAACTTTACATGACTTTAAATTTCATTGTACATTTGAAGCTGGAATATTATTTCTCCTTGGATTTTGCTTTCTCCATATTTTATGTTGTGCGAGTGATTTATACATTACTAGCGACCCTCTTGCGGCTTCGCCCGCTTTTACTACTGGATTATTCATATAATGTATGTTTGCAAAGCACTTAAGATAATGTGAAAATTAATTAAACCCTAATGCAACCCGCATTTTCGTAGTTTCAATAAGGATTTTCCAATTGTTTTACACAGCAAGGATTTTTTAGTAGGTACCGTAATTTTAAATCTGTGCTACTAATCTTTTCAAGTACTTATTAAAATATGTTTAAATAACTATTTTTAGATAGTTAAATGACTATTTTTAAACGGAAGAAATTATAAACAAAAACCTACCTATTAGTAGGTATAACTACTACAAAAAATATGAAACCAAATATATCGCGCTGAAATAATACATTCAACGCCAATTATCCAATACGTGCAAACGCATCTAAATCTTCGTTGCTATGGAGGCAGGCGGGTTTTTTTTTTCGAGCTTGTGGTTAATGCTGAAGAGGGTATTCTGTCCCTGATGAAAAGCAAGCACTACGTAGCTGCCTGTGAGGAAAATTAAATAGAATGCATCGGTCGGGAATCGAACCCGGGCCGCCTGCGTGGCAGGCGAGCATTCTACCACTAAACCACCGATGCGTGTTAGGCAGGCGGGCGCGGCGGGCGCGCTTGTATAAGCAAAACGTCGCAGGGCGCGTTTCGCAGCAAGGATTTTTTGATATTGTAACAACTTCTGAAGTACTTATTAAAATGAAAAACAGTAAAAGACAGTTTTGATCTACATTAAATGGCCAACGTAACTAATGTACTTATTTATATGCTGAGAGTAAGGGATAAGTGAAACTTGAGTAACATACAGCTGATGTGTCAACGGCGGGATGTGTTATCAATTAAATGCGTTTTTCTCTAAAACTATTCGCAATTTCGAAATAGTGTAAAAAGAAAATTTTATCTTCGTTTAACGTAGAAAATTAATAAAGTATTTTAAAGGATAAGGATTAATACCATTATGGAAAAATTTCCCTCACAATAAAAAATATATTGAAATTACAATTTTTAGACAGAAATATGATCACTACACGTTATTCTTAAAAGATACGAATATGCCGTCGCGGGCTTTTTTGAAGATCTTATTAAGAGGAACAATACTCCAGTACATTTTTTTCATGTAGTACTTACCATTAAAGCAGCGCATGCGCGAAAGTGTCTCAACGGGTAGGACTTTGTACACATTTATCGTATTTATGTTAAATTACATAAGAATGTACAATTAATAAACTATATATAAACCTTCTACGAAAAATACTCGACCTAATGGTGAAAACCGCATAAAAATCCGTTGGGTGGTTTAGAAGAAAAAGAGTTAGAAACAACAGACAGACACGAAAAGCGACTTTGTTTTATAAGATATAGGATAGGATAGGATAGGATATTAAAAGCCTGGCGCTCTACGGTGCTCCCGTATGGGCGGACGCCCTGGATCGGCACAACATCACTCTGCTGCGACGTGCGCAGAGGGTGATGGCCATCCGGGCGATACGGGGGTACCGGACCATCTCCGGTGAGGTGGCGTGCGTGCTGGCTGGAGTCATGCCGTGGGATCTGGATGCTCTGTCTCTGGCGTCGGTCTATTGCCGGCGTCGAGGCCTAGCGTCCGGGCAACCGGCTAGCCCAGCACGCGCCGAGGAGGAGCGGGAAGCCGCATTAGAAGTGTGGGAATCCCGGCTGGCGACACCATCAGCCGGCCGGTTGACGATCGAGGCGGTTCGTCCAGTTTTCCGCCAGTGGTTAGCGCGGCGTCACGGCGTCCTAACCTTCCGCACCACACAGGTGTTCACGGGGCATGGCTGCTTTGGGGGTTACCTGTGTCGGATCGCTGGGAGGGAGCCCGACGCTCGCTGCCACCACTGCGACGACTGCCTCGACGAGACGGCCCAGCACACATTGGAGGTGTGCACAGCCTGGGCGTCTCAACGTCGCGCTTTGCGCGACGTCATCGGGGACGACCTTTCCCTGCCGGCCGTGGTCAAGGCCATGGCCGGTAGCGAGACGTCGTGGGACGCGGTCTCATCCTTCTGCGAGGCAGTGGTGCTCGAGAAGGAGTCGGCGGAACGGGCGAGGGAGGCTTTTGCCGAAGTCGCCATCCGCCGTAAGAGACCGGGTCGCTGGAGGGCGGCACACGACCGCCGCCTTCCGCCCCAATGTGCCAGAGGGCGGTCAGCTTGGGGAAGCTGGCCGCCTACCAACCTGGCCCGAGTAGGCGCGCGCAGGTTGCTCCCGCGCGCTACTCCGAGCAGGCCGTCGAGGGTGCCCACACACCCTTGACTCCGCGACGTGCCTAGCAGGCTCCCGCCGCCGCGATTCGTGGACGATTCTAGTCCCCGCGTCTCGCGGCCAGTGGCGGTCGAGGAGGAGCACCGTGAGGTTTTAGTGGGTATTGGGATTGGCCTTCAGCCGGTCCACGAGTCCCACATAACCCGCTCGAGTCCCCACTCGGGCCGGTATCCGTAAAAGGATTTCCTCACGTTTAAAAAAAAAAAAAAAGGATATTAAAAGCCGTCATGATAGAGTGAGTCATCGGCTACCTGTACTTATATACAATAGTAGTGAGTTCAATTCCCAATAATTATTATGATTGTATTGAAATAATTTTATTTCGCCGTTTTCACTAGGCGAAAATTTAGACACACGAAAATGAGATTACATGATACACAAATTACAATTTCTTAAATTGGGTGGAAAGCAGAATGTCTTGACACTATATTTTCTCTCACTATCCTGCTATAGGTACTTGGTAGATGCATGAAACAAAAAAAAAACACTACAAAACGCAAGCAAAACTGTGGAATATAACTGAAGTAAAAGCTTGCTCTATACACAAATTAATTAATGATAAAAACAAACCATACGAGCGAGCGGCGCCTCTAATCAAGTTTGCACAGTACTGTTGCCCTTCCAGTACGATAACGAATTACATTTAGAACCTTGCACTCTCCACTTATGTGTGGTCTGTATCAATGTATTGGTATTTTTTTACTTCACTGTATCCCGCATATAACAATCTGGGCAGGTTCTCTGCTCCGCGCCCCTTCAAATTTAGACATTCCATATTAAATGCTGAAATACAACCCCATACGTTCTTTTATTACACTCAAATGGGGTGGGAATCAAACCCACGACCGTAACGCTTACAGAGGCTACCGCTGCACTATAGGCCTCAATGTAAAACAAAAAAATGAAATGAAAAACAATAATATTTACTATACTCGTACAGAAATTGACTTAAGAAATGATAATAATTAATTCCCTCGTGTGAGAATCAACTGTCACGTTTACAGTCAGATGCAATGCCGCTGCACTATACTCAATATAAAGCAAAGAAGAAACTGAAGTGAAGAACCATGATATATGTAAATTGAAGTAAGGCATGCAAGACCTTCCTCATGGAAATGATTTTTGACATTATGTTTGAGAATCTACAAGATTTCCATTTCGTAACTTAATCTAACTTAATATATCATGCGATCAGATCTGATATATCGACGGTTATAGAATAACTCAACACCTATAACGATATAATTTTCACACCTCATATATTTATTTACTTTATGATTATCATAATAAAATAATTAACAGAAACATGAAGAGAGCAATAAGTTTTAAGTTTCAATTTCTTACACCGTATCGGTTACGATGAGGCCGGAGTGGCACAAGCGTGTGACTGAAAACGCGCCGGCTATGGGTTCGATTCTGAATCGATATCGGAATGAATTATTAAATAATTATTAATATTTTCATTTCCTCGCTCTAGTAACAAGGCGAGCGCCGCCTAAATTAACCAGAAAAACCAGTAAAATTTTAACAAAAAAATATATATATATTTGAATGCATAAATTGCACACAATAATAATTAGTTTTCGTACATATATTTAAAAATATTTTATGAGTTATGCCACTTTACTGAACGCACCAAATCTAATCGAATGTTACGTAATATATGCATATAAACTTATCGACCAAGTTCATCTAAAACAAGTAGCACTCACGTTATTTTATAATATATTTGTTTTATAAACAATAGTGTTTTCATTTCTATATTAGCTGTAGTAAATACTAAAGGCAGGAGTAAGGAACAGTTTTGCTATACGTGAATAAATTTTTCTCTATTTATTTTATAACAGTTCCCCAGGAGAACAAGCGTGCCAGTTTAAACGTGACGATTGTGAGTTCGATTCCAACTCGGGGAAATGAGATGCATGGAGCAAAAATGGAAAAAGGGCAATAGACGAGTATCTTCATACTAGGCTTTCTCTGCCTAGCACGCTATATGCAGGATACAGCAGGAACGTAAAAATATATTTATGTATATATTTGGAATATTGACTTATACATCAGCTGTCGTCGCGAATTCGATACTCGTGTGACGGTCTCTGAGGAACTTTTTTTTTAATCTGATGGAACTCTATAAAAATACTATGATTTTAAATATCAACTTACTCTATCAGTGGTAAATTATTCATTTGCGTTAAATATACGTGTGTAAAACGCGACGGTCGTGAGTTCAATTCCCACTCGGAGGCATGAAATATTTAATATTTTAATTTGTCTGCACTTTGGTAACAAGGCAAAATGTGACGTTCAGTTCCGAAACATAAAACGTAATACTTCAAGAATTAGACGGGCAATGGGAAACGAAAATATATTCATGGGAACGAAGTGCCTTCATATTAGGTTCCCAGGTTCCCTCTGCTTACTACTTTGTGCGGGATAGAACGTGAAGCTAAAAAAATAGTAACCAAAGGTTGTAGCCTCCTCCTTTCTTAATAATAAACTTGGAAAAGTCAACGAACGCTTTCAGAGTAATAATACAAATATTTTCAGTTGTTTACACAGCGTTAATGTAAACTAAAGTAGCTTTTGTATTCATAATAATATAATTATGTATTAACTTAAGCTGAGGTAATAATTAATAATAATTAATTGAAAGAAAAGATTTCATGTCTGATGGCGTTGATATCTTTTTCTTGTAATTAAAATTATATTAATCACTAAACGATTTGTGAAGGAAAAGTGAGTGGAAAGAGAGGTAGGGGAAGACTATTGTTGACTTACGAACTTTGGAGGACTGTCACGTGAACAACGTGTCAAGCATGCGGGGTTGATGTAAAAATTGATGGGCAGGCACAGTGGGTTGCATCAAAAAGGTTAATGGGAAAGAAAACAAAGCGAAAACGGAGAACAGCATGAACTGACAGTAGGTAAAGATGAATTTGCAATACATTTTGGACCTAGAATAAAAAAGAAGTAGCCTTCACACTGACTGTAAGAATAAAATAACATGACAACATATCATTGTCCAAAGTCCACAAAACAAGACAAACAAACAAACAAGAGGCACCCGCGAGGCAAAAATGTAGAGGCTTATAGGCCCCCGAACTATGTATAAAAGGGGCATCTATCACTATTGGGCTATTTGTCACTGAACAGATTTACGTGTGGGAGATCAAAGTTGCCGCGGAAGCCCCCGATATCAAAGCATTTAGTTAGAAATGCCGCACACGTAAAATAGCTAAGGCTGCTTGTAAACTATAAATAATAGAAACCAATACTTTAATTATAAAAAACTATATTTTTGTAATTATTATTCTCTGAAAAATGAAAAAAAAAATCATGAATTCTCTGTATAACGTAACGTAGGGGAAGTTATTATTTATCATCTTGCGTATTTGGAACGCCATAATAAAAGAACAAAAGAATTGAGTGTGTTTGGATACACTTTAAATTATTTATTAAAGGGGAAACAATTTTTCTAGTACGAAGCCTAAATTATGAGCACATCTCTATAAAAACTAGAAGTAGGGTTAAGTCAAAAATTATATACTAATTGTTTATAATTTCAGTGTGTAGAACACCTGTTCTACGTGACACGTACGATGTACGAGTACGTGATGTGATCGTAACCGTACTCGTACCCGTTCTTTTATTTATCACTATTTTCTAATATATTCTCCTAATTATAAACCGGGTTGTTCTTTGAAAGGATTAACTTAAATTGTCGTTTTGGTGTGAATGAATACAAATATACCTTAAATATTTTTGTAATGTAAATCAAAAACTGTTCCTTTCAGGCATTTCTCATATCTGTATATAGACAGAGCCTTTAAATAATTGATAAATATAGCTTCGCACTGTAACCCGCATATAGCAGAGTAGGCAGAGGGAACCTAGTGATAAGTCACTTCGTTCTCTAGGCACCAACGATTTCTCAAGACAAAGAGAAATTCATATAGTAACATTAAACTGTATTATTTAAAAAAGTTAGCCTATACATTCCAAGCAATATTTATTCATTCCCGCAAAAAGTGAAAGCTATATTTTTAACAGCTATAATTTGCCAGCCTTCATGCAAATCGCCGTGTTTAAGTGCACGCGATCTCCCGACAAAGGATGCGCAAAAACCAGTGACATAATATACAAAAAAAACGGGTCAAGTGCGAGTCGGACTCGCTCGCCGAGGGTTCCGTATTATTTTCGGAATTGTAGGTAAACGAGAAGTGCAACTTATAACATGCACACTTAAGAATGGAAATATAAACTTGTAATTTTTTTCAATTAAATATCTGTAAAAAGTTTTTTATAAGAGATCCGTTTTTTTTTTCAAATATATATTTATACTACCGGCCCGCCCGCGGCTTCGCCTGCATGAACTACTTTATTATTAATTTCTGTCTCCATGACTACGTCCTAGTGACGTCTATGCAAAATTTGTGACTTCTAGCATTCGTAGTAACGAAGTTTCATACAAACTTTCGACCCCAAAAACAACTCCTTAGAAATCGAATATTTCAAATTCCCGTCTTAGCGAGCACCTACGTCCTATAAGTAACTCCTATGCAAAATTTGAGATTCCTAGCACTTGTAGTTTCTGAGATTTCGTGATGAGTGAGTGACCTTTCGATTTTATATATATAGATTACAGATAAACACAATTAATAAAAATTGATCCATATAGACGCGAACTTAAGTTTCAGGTAGATGTCAGGTTTCATAAGTTGCACTTCCTGTTGACCTACCGTCTTGAAATTGATCAGGAATGCTCAGTGAACTAGTCCTACTTACATTGACCGATTTTTTTATTTATGTATAAATAAAATTAACAGAACTCATCTATATATGACAACTTATATTATTTCTAAGACATTATCATAATATTATGTTTATTATTTCTAAAATAGCAAATCCAAATGTAAGTTCCAACATGGCACCCATCCAACCCTAAGCCTGTATGGTTTGTTACTTGATTACTGTGAATAGATCTCATGCTCATTTAAATAATATATTCTTGAAGTATATATGAATAAAGAAAGACTGACCTATTTCTATGACAAAGTCAAATAATATATGTAAGAGTTTAAAATTAAAATGTATTTAAATTATCATCATCATCAACAACCATCTTTTGTCCGCTGCTGGACTGCTGCTGGCCTTCCCCAATTCTCGCCACCACACTCGATCCTCAGCTCTTTGGACCCATCCGCTTCCCATTATAGTATTTAAATACTAACAATAATTGAAAACATTTTAAAATATAGAAAAATTAAATTAAATTTTGACCAAAAAGTTAGAAGAGATGGCTATAAGTTACATTTTTATAAAAATGCCACGATAAAAAAACGTGTGATAAAATAGTCACGATACTTATAGCCCAAGATCCCATTGCCTCCAAACCTACGTCATTTTAAAAAAGCTGAAATTTTGGGGATTATTAGTCTAACATGTAGATAAAGCAATATGCGTACTTACTAAATTAAAAGTGGGGCCCTTTCAGAGGTCGCGTCATAATCGAACGAACTTGCAGGCTTTAACCAACAGATATCATGCTTATAATTTACAAATGTCTCAATAAGTTGTCGAAATATTCGCATCAGAGTGGATTTACTACGGTCTGTTTGACCGTAGCAGCCAGCTTACGACCAAGGACGGCCAACGTGTAGTCCGCATTCTTAAGGAAATGTTGGTACTTGTGCAATCAACTTGCTCTATAAATAAAACTTAGCTTTTGGTGCTGGAGTTATCAGTGAATAAAGCTTTTTATGGAAGATTGGTTGCGTAGATTTTTATAACAAATTCGGGATTGCACAGTTTTCGTATTACGGGTCGCTTTCGCTTTTTGAAAGTGATATCAAATTATCATGCTACTTTTAGGTATATCACCGTTGTATACTTTTGCCTCGATACCAGAGCAAAAAAAAATTAAAATATTAATTATTTCATTTGCTCGAATAGAAATCAAACCCATAGCCCGTCGCGCTTGTCTCACACTTGTGCCCCTTCGTCACAACTGTCCTTATACAAAATTTTAATCATACATTAAAAGTTATAGTTAATCTAAATGGAAACCTATTCGTGTTATATAGTGATCAAAACAAATAAACAAAACAAATCGAAATTTTCGTTGCTTTCCTGAAAGTATAAAGCTTTCAATACATATAAATTAACGTCGCCATTTTACATAATAACAGATATATTTATAATAGCAATTTTAAACTACACTTACAAATCGGTGTTGCTATTTGAGATAAATTTAGAATATTTATCTACTAAATTACGTTAGAGTCAACCAGAGACATTTACTTTAAAACAATATCTAAATATGAGTAGTGATAGCAGAAAACTTATATTATACTAATATTATTATAATTCTAATTATTTTTTACTATGCCGTGCCGTGTGTAAGAGTATGTGAAATCTTGCAAGCTCTATGAGATACACTTCTCAGTAACCTGATGACTTAAAATGTGGATTACATCTTCAGTTCTTATGATAGTGAAGAAGCTCCCGCACACACCAGGTTAGGCAGAAGGAACCTAGTGTGAAGATACTCCATTCTCCATCAAGACACTCCCCTTCCACCAAACTCACGTTGCGTGTGGGGTGGCGGGACTCAATGCTGCAAGATAATATGAATTCAAGACTAGATTTTTTTATTGCTTTCCCTATTTTACATGGGATGCTTGAAACTGTAAAATATAATAAAATATTAGATATAACTTTATAAATAAATAACAAATATTTAATTCAAATTCCTATACAAATTTACAATTGTAAGATAATAGATAAGAGGTACGAGAGACCATGAATAAGACTAGCTAATTAATTATTATATCTAATTTCATTAAGTCCCATTGGGTCTTTATATCGATATTGTGTTGGAATTTAATCAAAGTTTCCAATTAACGAAATTAATATGCTGTTGTAGTAAATATTTAAGGTCACAAAATACTATAGTAATAATTCAATTAGGTAATTAATTAATGTTATTTAAATATAATATGTTAGTACAGTTCGAAATATGCCTTATCTTTAACATATAGTATGCAAATGAGAAAGTTTTTTCTTTTTTTTTAGCTTCACCCGGTATCCCGCATGCATCAGGGTAGGCAGTAAGCCTAGTGTTACAACATTCACAACTCATACACAACACATGTTGAGTATGAGTTGTGAATTACAACTCAACATTTACAGTCAAACGCTAGTATCCCTGCGCCACTACTAACGCAGTTTTGGTAATTAAAGGTAATATTAACTTACATTTATCTCCAAGTGTACAGTCGATAAAATTGCAAAATAAGTATATATTGCATAATGTCCCAGGTTCAATTTAACTGTAAGCAGCTTATTAGACCGTTAGGCTCTGGATGGGTGTGAAAATGACCGCTTGAATTAGCTGAGTAGCTTCATCGACTCGTTCTAAGCGAGAGTTATGATGGTGATACCAAATGAATATATACATATGTAGTTATAGCTTTATAAAATGAATTTATTTATATTTGAATGGGTGAAACAGATGTTATTTAGTTCCATCCGTCTCCCGCTCAGTTTAAGTAGAAGTCAAAGTCAAAGTCAAAATATCTTTATTCCATAAAAATGCTTAACATTCACTTGGACATGTCATAAAAGATAAAAAAAAATGGAAAACAAAATAACCAAAAAAAATGTGCAATTTTGACTTGAAAAAAGCCCGTTCAAATGGTTGAGCTCATGAGAAGATACAGGCAAAGAAACTCATGGCCACTCTTTTTAAATGCCAACATTTGTTATAAATCACAATTAACAATTTTAACTTAGAAATAGAGCAACTCATTTCCAAACATCTTTATCGCGAACATAATCTTTAACAGAGTAATAAGCTTTTTGGCAGAGCCTGTGCTTTACCACTTTTTTAAATTTGTTCAGTGATAAATTAACCACGTCGTTTGGAAGTTTGTTATAAAAGTGTATACTTTGACTTACGAATGAGTGAGACACTTTATGGAGCCTAGAGAAGGGCACAGCAAGCTTATTTTTATTTCTTAAATTATATTGATGGAGGTCACTGTTTTTATTAAATTTATTAATATTCTTATGCACATATACTAAGTTGTCTAAATATATTGGGAGTGTAGTGTGAGGATGTTAAAGTCTTTGAATTTATTCCTTAGTGACTCCCGTGGACCCATTTTATAGACTGCTCGGACAGCCCGTTTTTGGAGCACAAAAATGGTATCTATGTCAGCGGCACTACCCCAAAGTAATAGGCCGTAAGACATAATGCTATGAAAATAGCTGAAGTATACTAAACGCGCGGTGTCAACATCGGTCAGTTGACGAATCTTGCGGACAGCATACGCTGCCGAACTAAGTCTACCAGATAAAGTTTCTATACGCGGACCCCATTGTAACTTAGCATCTAATGTTATACCTAAGAAAACAGTTTCATTAACTACTTTAAGTTCCTTATTGTTCATCAAAACCCTGGTTTCTACTTGTTGAACATTCTTAGTAAAGAACCTGATACATTTAGTTTTACTACTATTTAAAAGCAAGTTATTGGCACTAAACCAGTGCAATATCCTAGAAAGAGCATTGTTTACATCGTCAATTTCCAATTGCTGTCTATTAACCTTAAAAACTAAAGATGTATCATCTGCAAACAACACCATTTCACAGATATCTCTCATAAGGTGAGGTAAGTCATTAATGTACAAAAGGAACAAAAACGGACCCAGAATAGAGCCTT